>JAJKFI010000038.1:6938932-6984622 GCA_029204185.1 Lerista edwardsae
ATGCCAGTTTCAACCAGTTCTGGACTGTGAGATGTGAAACTGCAACAATGGGTGGCCTGTGGGTGGACTGGCCCAGGGAAGGGGGAGACAGGATCTGGCATTGGGGCCGGATCATAGCCCTCGTCTCCAGCTTGGGTGGCCCTGATCTGGCACCTGGAGTTGCGCCAGCGAAATTGTAGCCAGCAAAATCATAGCCAGAGTTGTGTCAGCTTCTAGTATCCCCATTCAGGCCACTGCCCATTATTTGGGGGAAGGGAAATGTATTCTCCTTACGCGAGGTTGCACTGCAGCCAGGCCCAACCCTGGGCTGGATATGGGGCAGGTTGGTTGATTCCAGACTGCGCTCTCAGTAAACTATAAGAAAGTGCGGTGTGTTGTTTTTTCCTTGTGTTTTTCTTCCATAACTGAGGTAAGCGTATTGTGCCAGTATCTGAACTAAACAAGACTGTGCAGACCATCCTCTTCCAGATGGTTGAAATCAGAACATCTGTTAGCCTCCAGAGAGACAGTGACGGTTCAGAATATGATGGAGCCAATGGAACTGACCAGTGGTTGGAGAAGGAGGACCATTATCCTATAAATTTGATTCCAAGCCCTCCATGATCAACAATCTAGTTTTGAAAAAGTTGTTGAGTACTCTATTAATGCGGTCAGTCAGAACAGGAAAGCGATAACTTCCTGTGTCTCTGACTTTAATTTCCTATGTTACCCCAGTTAACTTGCATTTCCACTTCCCTTCTTCCAAGCATGGTTGGTTATTCTTAATTTCATAATTCTTGCCCATGGCCAGAAAAAAGGAACGGCATATGTCGGTTGCATCTGAACATGCCACCCACATTTGTATTGAGCCCACGGGGTTTTGTTTAGAGGACCAGACTGCTGTAGCAACTGCCAAGCTTGGGATGGGGTGGAAAGGCAAATTCAGCTTCGAGTTTTCAGCAGTGGTTATAGGGTAAAGTCTTACTGAGTTCAAAATGTTTACATCTTGTTATTTGACCCGTGAAGAACACGGAGTGATCCACATAGAAAATATATATATTCCTATATTCTATATAGGAATATACGCGTACTATACAAGCATGCCCCGGTATCCACAGTTTCAGTTATCCATGGATACCATGGATACTGGCACACCTACTAAAAAGACAGAGGACAATTAAACAAATCTCTTTTTTAAACCTTTTTGTAACAAAACTACTGATGTTCCCCTATCTTAAAAAGGCGTCCCCAGGATCCACGGTTTCAGGTATCCACAGTGGGGTCCAGAACGGAACCACAGCAGATACCAGGGCATGCCTGTATATTCATTTGCAGTAATTTTGATTGTAAACCCAGTGTAGGGTCAAATATTGTATATTCTAAACCAGTGGTTCTCAAACCTTTTAGCACTGGGACTCACTTTTTAGAATGACTGTCTGGAACCTTCCGGAAGTGATGTGATGGCGGGAAGTGCTGTCATTGTGACGCCAGCCGCTGCTGCTTTCCTGATAATGCAGCAATAAGATTATTTCTCAGTCATTTTCCAAAATCAAAACGCATCAGACATTTTTAAAAAGCCTATTTGCAACCTTAACACAAGCAAAGCAGCTGCACAGCCCTCCCCCTTTTCAGCATCCCCATCTTCCCATATTTTCAATATGGCTGCTCTATGTGCTTTGCAACCTACCTGAAATTGGCTTACAACCCACTGGTGGGTCTTGATCCAGAGTTTGGGAACCACTGTTCTAAACCTTTTTGAAGGTACTGTATATTGAAATACCTATAACCTATTTTCTAACTTTCCTGTTGAACTAAATATGATTTTTTTTACCTAGTATAGACAACTTTTAGTTTTTCAAAAATGTATTTTATTACATGTCTATCCTACCTATTCTCGAAACTGCTCAGTTCACATATCCAGTTCCTTAGCCTACATTTTATTTGTACAACAACCCTGTCAGGTAGGTTACCCTGAGAGATGGTGAATGGCCAAGGTCATCCTGGGAGCTATATGGGGCTTGAAAGCTCATCTCTGCTGTTCCTCTCCAACACTCTTATCATCACAAGCACTCACAAATTGCAGTGATGAGAATCTTAGATTGTTGATAAGATTCTCGGTCTGTAGATATGAATCTGACATCGCACTGATTCAAAGGAGTCCTTCCCTTTATTAATAAAGACAGAATTTCATATGCTTTCTGGTTCTCAGGTGTTTGACTGAACAGTCAGATTTTGTGGACACACAATCCAAGTCAAAAGTATCAGAATACAAGAAATGAGTCATGCTGTCTGGAAGGAATCTTACCCTTAAGATTTATTTTAGTTTGTCCCTGGTTTATTTAGAATTTACACCTACAACAAACCCTCAACAGATCCCCAAGCCATGTCACACCATGCAATCTCCACTAATCTACTGTTATCCATTAGACCAGTTATTCCCAAACCTTTTAGCACTGGGATCCTCTTTTTAAAATGACACTCTGGGACCCACCTAGCTTTATGAGACTTCTTTTTTTAAAAAAAGGTTTCACTTAACCAGGATCTCAAGCCTCTGTTTTTATCCTTTTTTCAACGTGGTGGGGCTGGGGGCTGCTTTCTGGAGAGTTTGAACTCAGTGTTCATTGGATTAGGACCATTCTGGTGGCCTTATATTTCCCTTCACCTGGACTATGGTAGGATCAGAGGCGCATTGCCTACTTGCAAGTAAATGAGCATACATAACCCAATTTCACTCTCCAAAGGGCTCAATATATTTTCCTTATCAACTGAAAACAGGGATTCCCGAACTGTGGGTTGGGACTCACCAGTGGGTCAGGAGCCCATTCCAGGTGGGTCGCAAAGCACCTAAAGCAGCCATATTGAAAATATGGGAAGATGGGGATGCTGAAAAGGGAAAAGGCTGTGTAGTTGCTTTGCTTGTGTTAAAGTTGCAAATAGGCTTTTTAAAAATTTCTGATTCACTTTGGTGTTGGGAAATGCCTGAGAAATAACCTAACTTACTGCTGCATTCTCAGGAAAGCAGCAGGCTCTGGTGTCACAATGACAGCACTTCCAGCTTTGACAACACTTCTGGTGGGTCCCAAGAAGATTGTCATTCTACAAAGTGGGTCCCGGTACTAACATGTTTGAGAACCACTGAGAGGGAATTTCTTTCTCTGGAGTATGTTGGGGCCTGCGTTCATCAGATTGGAACCATTCTGTTGGCCTTCTGGTCTCCTCAGTTGCATCCCGGGCAGTGGTGTTATTCACCCAGTACGCTGGGCGGGACTTACCTTTGAGCGGCAGTCCGCCTGTAGCGTCACGCCGCGTTACGCCGCGTTCCCACCCGCCCCGGCAGGCAGGAAAGCGGTGGAACGCGGTGTGACGCTACGGGCGGACTGCCGCTCAAAGGTAAGTCCCGCCCAGCGTACTGAGTGAATAACGCCACTGATCCCGGGCCTGTGTGCCACCCGGGGCCAGAACCACAGAGTACCACTCTCCCCCCCCCCAAAGAAACTGCCACTACTCCCCACTCACCCAGAGCCTCTGGAGCCTCACATGGTCCTTAGACCCTCCAAAAGCATTCTGAAGCCTTCAGAAGGCCTTTAAACATTACTTCTTGCTTTCTAATGAAAACCTAATGCACTATTTAACGGCCTTCTAAACGCTTCAGAACACTTTTGGAAGGCCTGAGGGTGCTGTGTGCTGCCTGCCTGACCCTCAGGAGGGCTCCAGAGGGTGGGAGGTGACAGCTCACAGCGGTTGCTCAGCAACAGGTGCTGCCCCCACTGGCCTGCTGCTTAGGGACATTTACACACACACACACACACACACACACAAATACACCCCAAAATACGTTTGCCTGCTTATGAGTAAACATGCACTCGCTAGTCCCTTTCAGATTCCATAGGGCTCCGTACATTTTCCTTGTAACACATTTTCCTTGTCAGTTTCACAACACACCACGAGTGGGCCCTGACCCACAGTTTGGAACCACTGCACTACATGTTTCCAGTGAGGACTTAGCAATGAATACGTTATCAGGAGAGGCGTGCTGTGTGCTGAAGTGCTTTGCATAAGCAATGCTCCCTCCCCTTCATCCAAGTCTCTGGCATCATTAAACTTCCTAAATACCCACACAGAGGTGCACAAGTCCCAATTCACGCACAGGTGGGAGAAGGCATGGCAAAAGTATAAAGGCAGTGTACACACACACACACACACAGAGAGAGAGAGAGAGAGAGAGAGAGAGAGACCCTGGCCCGCTTTTTCCTTTGCTCTCTTCCAACACTCCCATCTGTTTGCTCTACCATTCCTTGCTAAAGTCACATTCTCTCTGCAGCCCCCCCCAGGCCTGGGTGCAGGAGATTTGCTCCCTCCTTTCCTCAGCAGTCCGGTGGGCTTGTGAACATGTGTTTCTGGGAGGCAGACACCAGCTGGCTGGGGGGACATTTGCATATTCAGCTAAAAGCGCCAGAGTTGAGCTGGGAATGCCTGGAGGAGCCTGTGGCAGGATGGCGCGAGCAGGGAAGCTTTGGTCAGCCAGAGGTCAAGTGGAACAGATTTCCCAACGAATGGCCAGATGGTAAATGGAGCTGGGCGGAGGGAGGACCTCAAACTTTTTGCACCAGATAAATGAATTGCTAAGTGAGCAGCAGATCAATGGGTTAGTGGGGAGCAAATGAATGTGTGCAATCAGTTATTGATGAATTCATGCACTTGGGGCACCTGGAAGCAAAACAGAGACTATGGAGTTTGTATGGCAGGAGAGTACGGCTGCTTGGCTATATAAGTCTGCTAGCAAAAATGTTTGCCGGTATGATGGGGACAATCGAGGGACAGCCTGTTGCATACACCTGCTGCATAGCGCTGGAAATGGGTGAGCTCAGAGGATTTCTTTGCATGCTACACACGGACATATGCCCCAAGACTCCTACCAGGGGAAGTTGGACCACCCTGAACACCACAGAGGAAGGCACATTTTTGTCCCTGTCATCACTGCATTCCCTCCTAGTGCAATTATTTACTTGCTGGCTGTTCAGCTATATGCAAGGAAGTGAAAAGGATGCACCGGGGGATCCCATCATCTGAGACAGCTTTTGCCCTCTCCTCAACTATATCTCAGATTTTAGCCAATTTGATTTGTTCCATAGAAATAAGTTGGGAGTCGATCCCTTCACAATGCCATCTGAGAAGCCTACCTTGAGTCATGTTTCCTCATGAGCTAGAGCAGTGATTTTCAACTTTTTTCATCTCACGGCCACTGATAAGGCACTCAAATTGTCAAGGCACATCACGTTTTTGACAAGGCACACCAGGCTGTTTGTGGAGGGCTCACCCCCACCCCAGGGCCCTACTAACAAATGACCCTCCCATGGCACACCTGCAGACCACTTGTGACAAACCAGTGTGCCACGCCACAGTGGTTGAAAATAGCTGCGCTAGTGTGTGATGGAACATAGCAACTGGCCTTCATATAAGTGATGGAGAATGTACCCAGCAGAGAGGTGGTGCTTGGTGACCCATCGGGTTCCTCCAAGTTCTTACCACTGAGGCCTAAAATCGCATGTCAGATTTAGTAATACTGTTAGTCTAAAACTTTTTACACACACACACACACACACAGAGAGAGAGAGAGAGAGAGAGAGAGAGAGAGAGAGAGAGAGAGGGGGGGGTTTCTTAGAAGCTGAACGACAATATATATATCTTGTCTTTCAGATTCCAAAAAAACCCTACATTGTCCATCTGTCAGGTATCAAGATCCCAGAGGAATTTCCTGAGCTGAACTCCTCTCCTAGCCTAGTTTATGACTTCAAGGGTCTCTATTACTTAGGGCGCAAACCTATGCAGCACTGAAATGGCGAGGCTGACTTCAGCGCCATATCTTACGCTGCATAGGAGAGGCTGGAGCCCCCCCCCCACACACACAGCAAGGGTGCACACATCTCCTCTCTACCTAGGGCACTAGAGCACTGGTGTGCTGTTCCCTAATCGGGGGGGGGATTGTTTCATCCTGACTGTGCAATTAGGTGATGGTGCACTGGCTCAGCAAGTGAAGGGAGATACATGCTCCCACATTCCTTCCTCATGCAATTAAAAGGGCCTGCACTGTCTAAACAGGTCCTCACACATAAAAGACAGGAGGACAATCTACACACAGTGCTGAAAGTATGAACAGGTGCCTGACATGCACACATGGTTTTTGTATGAATGTTCAGTTGAAAAGTGAGCAAAGGGTAGACTGTGTGTATTGCTGTACATGCATGCATAAATGCATCTGCATACAAATAAACCATTTGTGTGCAGCCAATTATTCTCAAGTTTACATGGAGCGGAAACACCACAAAGAAAGCTGAGCAACTCTGGCCTATCCCCATCTCCACCTCTGCAGCATTGACTTATACTGATATGAATGCACCACTGTGACCATTTATACCAGCACTCAGTGCCACACAGAATCACTTTACTCTCGCCAAGTAAAGAAAGTCTGTGCAAAATGCTGTCCCTTCTCCACTGACTTATCACAACTAGCCCAAACATCTGGATTTCTAGATCAGAGGGAGTGACTTTGTCAGGCCTTGCCCTGGGGCACTCACAATCTAAAATTTGCCATGGAGGAGACAACAGAGCAAAGAGAAATGAAAACACAGGTAATATTCCCTCTCATTTTGAAAACTACATATTTGACCATACAATGAATGTTTTCCTCTCCCCCACATGTCCACTGAATGTTGTGGGGGGCGGGGAAAGCAGAACCATGCATTGTCACCATGCCCCACTCTTTTTGCCAATGCATCCAGAGGCTACATCCCCCCCTCCCCGTGGCAGCACCCTTGGTGTTTGTGTGAAAGAGCTCTATGAGAATAGCTGTACACATGTACGTTCCACGTGTGCAGTTAGGACTCCAGGCTTCCAGACAGCATGGAGGAGGCCCTCAGCACATACACATGTGGGCTTCTTACACATGGAATGCACAAATGCTAGTGTGTATAGCCAGCATTGGGCATGATTTTGCTCCCCCTAAGTTACCCTTGAGGAGGGAACATCAGAATGGTGCTACAAGGTTCAGCCACTTGTTACACCAGTAAAACAAAGTAGATTATCCCTTATCTGGACATCTGAAATCCAAACTATTCTGAAAATCCAGACATTTTTGTCCAATACTTTTTTTTTAATTTTCTGTAGTGTGAAGTAGTGTGCTGTAAATTCTGTTCTCTGCTCTGTAGTGTGTGCCTATGCAGACATTGTCAAAAAGGCTAGCAGACACCCAAATGGGTAACAGTGAAAAGAGCAAGAGGAAGCATTTCTCATTATATTTATGCAGGTATTTCAAAATCCAGACAAATCCAAAATCCAGCCAAGTTCCTGTCCCAAGCATTCTGGATAAGGGATACTCAGCCTGTATACGCTGGCTCTCAAAAGGACCGGCATACTGAACAGACACAGTTGTCTTTACGTTTTGCAAATGCCTCGCCCTGGTTTTTTTTTTTGTCCACAGCCCTCTCTTTTCCTAAAGTGCAGGCTTCCACTTTCCCTGTTTCTTCTACGGCTCACAATCTGTCCATCCAATCTGAGCAATCCGCATCCCCCATTATGGGCAGCTGCCACATGGTGACTGGTTCTTACTTGTTTTATGATTCCCCACTTTCCATGAGAGATATTTTCAATTGAGCTAGAATGGATCCATAACCTTGTGGGACAAGGACAGGCGCCTGGCTGCTGGTACACCTGCCTAGTTCCTCTTCCCCTCTCCCCAATTACTCTTCATTCCCCTAGAAAAATAAAACATTCCAGCACAATAATGGGAGCCCAAGCAGAAAGCTGCCCCCTTCTCTACCAAGCTGGGCTTCAGTGGAATTTAGACTGGTTAAGGAATAAGAGATGGGGGGGGGGCAGAAGGGCTCTTTCCATTTGATTTACTTGCAGGCTGGAATGCCAGAAAGCAGACTCAAAAGATAGAAGGGAGCTGCTCATAGCTCAAGCAGCGGAGGATTATTTCACACCTTGAAGATTTCCTGTACAAAAGTCAATTCTGTTTAGGAAACTGCGCAAACCCCACGTGGAGATTATCACTTCTGGTCAAGGTACACCATGTATGCTTCACACTATGAGCAAACCTGAGAAGTCACATTAGCCATTCATCCTTGGTGCAAAGTGAAGAACTCATCCATCAGTCATGACAATCTAAATGTAGGGCTTTTTTTCGTTTTGTTTTGACATAAAAGCCTGATCCTGTGCATATTTATGTGGAAGTAAGTCTGGGTTTTAAAAGACTCCCAAGAGAACACAAGGCATTGCAGCCTAACAGGGAGAAGAAGGCAGCAACACTTGCAAAACACACACACACAAAAGATATACCGAATTTCAAGATCAGGACACGTAAGCAAGATTGTGAGATTTCGTTCCCAAGTATGTCAGGCAATATTAGGTCAGCCAAGCTTGCAGCGGTAATCATCAGAATGAGGTACAGCTTCAGTCAACACCAGCAATCCATATACATAATGAAAATAAAATAGATCTTGTACATACTAAGCAGGCTGCACAACAGCTACCGTTGGAAGCTATGTTGTTTTGCTTCAGACTAGGTGAACTTGGGGTCTCTTAGCGGCTGTCCTACTTTTCCAATCATTTGCATCATGTCTGTCTGTCGAAGGTGTGATTGTAGACATAAAATGAGGTCAATGCCTGCATTTCTCCTTAGGCTCCTTGATCTGAGAAGTTGATGGAAAGTTGTGCTCTGTATTTAAATACCTGTCCCACTATTGCATCTGTGATTTTTAACATGATAATTTACCTAGCCACATATTTATTTATTATGTTGCCATCCCACAGGTTAGAACAATTTCTAACTTCTTAAACTGGTTTAACTGTCTTCCCTTCTTAAAGAATCCTGGAAACCATAGTTCTTCAGTGTGGTGAGCTAATGATCTCTTAACAGAGAATTATTTGCATCTGAACCAAAGAACAATTGCCAGCCCTTCAGGATAGACCTGGAGCCTCCAGGAATCTTCATCAATCTCCAGGTAACTGCTGAAAGCTATCTTGTAGATGTAACCGTTCTCCCCACCCCAGACATTAAATTTTGTTGGAATTAAACGTTCAGGAATAGCCTCAACCAGAATTAACAACTCTGATCTGAGCAGTACAAATTCTTGGATGTGAAAATTGTGAAACAGAACTAGAGTTAGCCAGAGAGCTGGTCTATTGTAGTTTTTTTTGCGTGTGTGCGTGCGCGTGCGCGTGCGCGCACACGTGTGTGTGTGTGTGTGTGTGTGTGTGTGTGTGTGTGTGTGAGAGAGAGAGAGAGAGAGAGAGAAAGAGAGAGAGAGAGAGAGAGAGAGAGAGTTCCCTAAGCACACAATCCCAGGTGCACCCTGCACCGATCCATGTTCTCTGGGTCAGCCCAATGCATTGTGCATTGCAAATGTGACATAAGGCACATCTGTGCTGAGAAATTGGGTGGTGGTCCATAGACTATGGCAAATAGTGGTAAATCATCCTAATGCTGGCTGCGGAGAGGTAGGGCAGCCCCATAGGCGGCTGGCCCAGGGTGGGGGGATGAGTCCAGATCTGGCCATTTGGCCCGATCCTAATCCCTGCCCCTGGGTTGCAAGCCCCAATCCGGGCTGCTCGGACCTGCACCTGCTATTTAGCAGGTGCAGGTCTGAGCAATCCCATAGTGCTGCCAGGGTAAGGGGATGAATGTCCCCTTGCCCCACGGTGAGCTCCTACCCTGCATAGGATGCAGCATAGGCCTGCTGGCCTTCCAGCTCCCACGCAGGCTAGAATTGGGCTGTAAGAATCAGATTGCATTTCCAGTTTTGCTGCTACTGAAAAGTTAAAAATCTGGTTTAATTTAGGTAAAAGTTTAGTTATTTGCTAAAAACTATTAGCCACAGCAATCCTGGGAAGAAACATAGCATTACAGTTGATTATAGATTATCCACAGCCCAATGTATTTGTTTTGCAAAACAAAGTTTGATTCTCACAGCCATTAAGACAAACACAGATGTGCATTACATATAGATCCCCTTCTGCTACCAAATCAGTGATTTAAAAAAAAACTTTTAGAATAAAAACCCTTTTATTCAATACAATATAAAAATTGCACCAAGGATTTCCAGGTGTTCTACAGACAATCTGTAGTGTCACAGTCGTGGCACTGAAGCAGCTTTCACAACAGCAGAGCGCCTTAAAGGAACCGCAGAGCGCCTTAAAGGGAGAAGAGAGGCAGGCTCCCTCCAGCATCACTAGAGGTCTCTCTTTACCTGTGAGTTCTTGTCTAGAGGGCAAGCGGAGAAAAATACACTTGCTCTCAATAACTTCTTCATTGGGTACTTGACATCTCGCAGCTTTCTGGAGAGCAAACCCAGCTCACCTATACGGGTGCATTTCTGTGGTTCAGCGCTTCTCCAGATGCAAACTGACAGGGGGTGCCCCATGTCAGGGCTTGCTTTTTCCATGCCATTGCAACATAGCTTTCCTAGCAGCACTCACCGACAGAGGCAAGGGACAGCTTTTGTACACAGTCACTTTAAAATACAAGAATTGCGTATTTTGTTCCCATTTGCCAAACCTGCTCCCCACCGCTTTTCTCAAGGTTGTGGGGGGACACTGCATTTTCTCTAGCCCTCAAAGCACAGTATTTTGTGTTCTGGGGAAATGCAGGCACTCTTCATTTCTGGAATGATTGCTATGTGGAAAACACATAATGTAGGATTTGAGACTCCCCTAAAGTACAATGACACTGCGGGAGCATTTGACTAATGTAGATTGAAAGATAACTTACAGAAGCGAAATCTTCTGGTTAAACAAAGCTCTGACTTGCAGAACACTTCTCCTTTCCTTCCCCTCTTTCTTGGTGCTTACCTTTTTGTGGCCAGATCTTTCTCTGCGTAGAAACAGTGTGCTTAATAATCCACTTCAGTTCAGGTCCAGTGGTGTCATCCAAATGATTTAGGAACAGGTACTCACTTTTGATTGGCACTTGTCGGGGTCTGCCCACCAGAAGTGACATCATAAGCCGGAAGTGATGTCGTGATTGTTGCCATGGATGTGATCATGTTTGTAATAACTTCAGCTTGTGGTTAGTGTTGATTTAAGGTCTATTGCTTTGCTTTCTAGAGATGTGTATATACATATTTTGCTTCAACTGTTCCCTGGTTAAATAGCAGGGGCCAGCTTCGAGTGGGCGGGGCCAGCTCAACTTCTAGGAACCGGTACTCGCGTAGTGGTGCGTAGTGGGTGCATGACATCACTGTTCAGGTCCCTATACCCTTTTCTTTAAATGAGAGCCCAATCCTATAGTACCTGACCACTGCGGAGCGCAGTGGTAGCCAGGCGGCTATCACTGCATCGCATGGCAGCCAGGCAGCCGCAGGGCGCTCTGCGGGGAAAGGGATTGTTTGCCCCCTTTCCCTACAGTAAGAGTGCAGGGATGGCAATGGGTCTCCTCGCTTTTGCTTCAAGTGAGGGCCACACAGCCTTACACAGAGGTCGGGAAGCAGCTGTGAGAATCGCCCCAGGTCCTGACCCCTGCTTCACCCCTCCCCCCTGCCCCAGAACACCCTCCCACCCTACCCTGCAAAGCCGCATCGCAGTTAAGCGGCAAACCCACAGCTTGACGGCATGAGGTGCTCCCTCTGGGGCATGCCTGGCCAGTGTCACCATAATGGCTTACCGCCAGCGTTAGAGGTGCTTTATGGCACCTTGTGCATCACTTGCCCAGGCAGTACAAGCATACTGCCCGCGATAACGGCAATTGGGTTGGGCCCAAAATATCTTTTTTTGGATAGCTTTAATACTCCAATGGCCCAATCTTATCCAAAGCCTGAGCCAGTGGAATATGTGATGCACAGGTGCACACTGCCACAAAAGCACCGTAAAGCACTGTGTGGCGGTGCAGGGAGCCTGTGTGCTGGCATGAAGGCCAGAGCCTTCCTGTGTGCACTAGCAGAGCAACAGAGGCCGGAGGAGGTAAGCCTAGGTGTGGAACAGGGGGGCAGGGGGAGGAGGTTGAACAGGGTGGGGAAGGGTGGAATGGGGAGGAGACAGAGTGGGCAGATCGGGCCTAGGAGGGGGTGCAGATTCAGGGGTGATGCACACAGAATTCCGGCCCCCTTCCCAGGCCTGATATGACCTGTACAGATCAACACGGACTTGTGCCAGCAATATTGCTAGCGCAGGTCCAGGTTGACCCACTAAAGCTGCTGGGGTGTACCCTGGGGCAAGGGGACAAATGTCCCCTTATCCCGAGGGGACCTCCAGCAGCCAAAAATCCCCCACAGAATGCAGCCTAGCCCATGTTGGTGATGCTGCATTGTTGCACAGGGATTTATGGTGCAATCCTAACCAGGGGCTAAAGAAGTGCGGGGTGTGTGTGTGTGTGCAACTGCACCGAGCAGCAAGTTTTAGGGTGGCAACAAGCTGAGCTTGACACTAGTGGCCAAAATTGTGAAAATCTTGGTATGTACAAATAATACCATCATGTTATTGTCAAGATCTGAGATGATACCGGCAAGCAGCTCTGGTGTTTCGTTTGCTCTGGGAAACTGCAGGGCCTAAGGAAGGAGATTGGATGCACCTGTGCCTGAGTGGGGTATGTGCAGTTTGGCAGAAGACCTAGCCATGACTCAGCACTATGCTGATTGGCTGGAAGGCAGGATAAAAGGCAGTGAGCAGAAGCCTTCTAGGTGGGTTGTGAGAGTTTTGAGGGCGAAGAGCTGCTGGACTGTTTAACCACCTTTGAACATCTGTTGCTGTTATCTGCCTGTTGCTGTATGTAACCTGGCCGAATGTAAACTGACCTCGGACTGCTATCTGGACTGTTCTAATTGGCTTTTCCTTGCAACTAAAATATATGTCTCTGAAGAAGTAAAACTACGCTTGGATGTGCCTCATTTCATTGACGGGTTCACTGGCCGGTTCCACAGCTAAGGGGGCTACTTCACATGTCTCTGACTTGACTTTGACGTGTGGCTGCGTTCACAGGTTATGGGCCCAGTGGCGCCCCCTGCTGGCCAAGACGATTCCTGTGCGTGTGGAGGACCTGCTGCTGTGAAGTTTCCGGCGTGAGAAGTTCCAGCGTGAGAAGAGAGACAGCTGTTCTGCTGAGTGCAGAGGGAGTCCAGGGTCCCTGATTTCGGTGCCTGTGAGTTTGGCAAGGGTCGTGACGGCGTGGCTCATGTCGGTGTCAGGTTTCCTCAACGACCAGCCCAGCTTTAAGCAAAGCGGCAGCCGGCTCCTGGGTGAGGGGTGAGCACCAGGAGCGAAGGGAGGAAGGAAGATTCTACCTCTGTGGGAAGAGACCTTGTGCCAGCCTTTCCCTGATCCTTGGCAGTTTTACCACCAAGGGGCCCAGCGGTTCTGCAGCGCAGGAACGTGCACGCTGCAGAGGGAGATACATTTTTCTGTCTGGGTGTGTTTGGCACATAGCTGGGGAGTTCTTCTGCCTGTTTGGCAGATGGCAGATGGCGTTAGTTTTCTCGCTGTGCAGGGGCCAGGCAGAAGGTGCAAGGCCTGGCTGGAGGTGCCTGAATGTTCTGAGGCGAGCGTGCCTAAGCAGAGATGTCGCTGTGGTCCTGCTGAGCTTAAGGTCAGGGCTTGGAAATCGCTCAGAAGGAAGATGCCTGAGCAAGAGCAGCGACCGACGAGAGGAGCCACCTTTGCCACCGTGACCGCGCCAAGCACAGGAGGAGACGCTTGCTGGACGGAGCTGGGCCAGGGTTGCCCCATGCAGAGAGTCCCCGTGGGATGAGAACGCTCCGTTGTAGAGAGAGGAGTCTCATCTGGGCATGCGAGGCATGTTATTTGCTGCTTGTTGGGCATTCGGTGAGGAATTTCATGGATGTCATGTTAAAACATTGCAATAGCACAGGTACTGGGATGACATCAGCTTACCTGGTCCACATCACAGCCCTGAGTCTGCATAGCAGTGCTCCTTTGGCAGAACCCTGCTTGGCTCTCATCAATCATAAGAACGGCCTCACTGGTCCAGCTTCCTGTGTTTCACAGTGGCCCACCAGATGCCTCAGGGAGCACATAATCTACAGGAGCAGGCAAAAGAGAGATTCAAGAGTGCAATCTTATACCTGCATTGCGCCGGCGCTGTGCCCTTGCGCCAGTCCAGCGTCGTTGCAAATGTGCTGTCAGGCGCGAGTGTGCCAGCAAATCAGGCGCTGGACCGGCACAAGCAGAAGCGCCAGTGCTTGGGCGTCAGTGCACCCATCAGCTGCGCTTGCCGTGCACCCGTTGGGCACCGGAGGTGCTCTGCTGGCTCAGGACCTCGCCAGTGGTGTGCCAGAGGCATGCTGTGGGTGTAATGGGATGGCGCAGTGGGCGGCGACGGGGGCGGTAACGGACGATCACTGTATCCTAAGCCACATCCCTGGCCTCAGTGGCCCTGATTCAGGCTGCTGCTGCTCACGTTCACCTGCACCTGCAAATCTGCAGGCACAGATCTGAGCAGCCCCATAGGGATGACTGGGGCTTCCCTGGGTGCCAGGGAAAAACCTCCCCTTGCCTTGCGCTGAGCTGTTGCTGCCTCCTGCTGGGCGTAGGATATGGCCCTGCTGTGCCGGCCTTGCTAGGCCGGCGCTGCTTAGGATTGGGCTGTCCTGATGGTCTCTTGGGTTCTCTCAGGGACCTAGCCTGTGACTTCTCCCTCCCAGCCTCCTACTCTGATTTAGAGCACAATCCAAACCCGGAGTTGGGCTGGCACAAGTCCCTTGTACTGACCCAGGAATGTCACAAACATGCCATAAAGCATGTTCGTGATGACTTAGGAGGGGGGGGAGGAGTCCAGAGCACAATTGAGTGCTAGCCTTCCTGCACCACTTCCCAACCCTGGTGAGGCCAGTGCGAGGGGTTGGGGAGGGTGGGGCAAGGCGATGGGGCGGGGGAAGGCAGGGGTGGGCCCATGGTCAGATCAGCCCAGGGGTGAGACCAGCCTCTGGCACTTAGACCAGTTCCTAACTCCCATCCTTGACCCAGTTGGTCCTATATGGGCTGCTTGGAACTGTACCACAGTTTCGTTGGTGCAGATCTGAGTAGTCTCATAAAGATGGCTGAGGCTTACTCACCTTACTCCGAGTTGTATCACAGACATCTCCTAACCGGGGCTGGATATGGCGCAGGCCAGCCAGCCTGCCTATTCCAGGCCAGGTTAGGATTGGGCTGCCTGAGTCACAGGCCAATCCTATCCCTCAACACTGATGATGATGATGATGATGATGATGCAGCCGCATTGATGCAGTATGTGCTGCAGCCTAGAAGGCTAACCAGATATACTTTTGCAGAATACAAAATAATCCAGATCTAACTAACTAGAGATACAAATATGGGATATGCAGTAGAAATCTTTCAGAAGTGTGCTGAAACAACAGATTTCTGGGCTCCAACTTCAATGTTTTTGGACTTAGCCTGAAGCACAGAAAGGATACCAGCAAAAGTCAGGTGCTCTTTTTTCCAATTGCACTGGAGCCAGTCATGCAGCTTGCCAGATTGCACTGGTCCCTGTCAACTGTTTGACCCATCAAAAGCCAGTATGGGTTGGTGTTATGTGCCTACAGGGACCTGTACAAACAGGACTCTACTGTATAGAGATCAAAAGTGCTAAGGGGGCATTTCCAGTTCTTGCTACCAACCCTGCAAACCTACATTTAAGTGCCTGAACAGGTTCATCTTGTTTGGGAGAGATCTTCTAACACATAAGAAGAGCCCCACTGGATCAGGGCAAAGGCCCATCTAGTCCAGCTTCCTGCATCTCGCAGTGGCCCACTAGATGCCTCAGGGAACATACAAGACAATTAGATATGTGCATCTTGTTGCCACTCCCCTGCATCTGGCACTCCGAGGTAGCCTAACTCTAAAGTAAGGAGGTTGCACTAACCATCATGGCCTGTAACCTGCGATGGACTTTTCCTCCAGAAATCTGTCCAGTCCCCTTTTAAAAGCATCTAGGCCAGATACCATCACCACCTCCTATGGCAAGGAGTTCAGCGGAACAGCTTCAGTAACAAGTTCAGTCCTGCATGGAAATTGTTGTTATATTGTCAACTTGGTGAAGCCTTGTTTCGGCCATCATTGTGCCACCTACTCAGCAATTTCTTCCGCCACCATTTGAATCCCTCACAATCATCATCAATCTATCCAGCCTGCCACCAGGCTGGAGAGGATCAATCTAACAGTGAGTTGTTTGCAGATCTTTGGGGACTCTCGAGGGAACCTCGTGGAGTTTGATGAGAGCGAGCGTGGCAGGAAGCTGGGGTGATAGATTGGAGAAGATAAGGCCATTGCCTGGCGTAGAGGTGATCTGCAGCAGCTGTGACAGGTGCCTCTGCCTGTCCTCTGAACCTGCAATCTCGCCTAATGGGGAAGATTGAGGAGCCCAGAATGAAACATGTCATGGCCAAGAGGGATGGGAGGAGTGGTGGGGACCCTGAGACGCCGGCAGCAGAATGGAGATTAAGAGATGGAAAGATGCCTTTATGGCTGTGCATACGCTCTTGAAGATGTTTGCTGCACACTTTTAAAATGAGAACGTTCTCTTACTTATTTTAATGTGCATTTTGTTAAACTGAGTAACTGGAGAAGGAGACTGCAGGGCTTACTTGGAAATAAGTGCCATTGCAATCAGTGGGCCTTTCTTCTGAGAGACATGCTTAGGATCGAGGTGCAAGTTATCTTCTCTTTGAATGTCAGTAGTCCTTGAGGAAACTACACTTCCCAAGGGCCATTTGGGCCTAAGGTTCTGGTGTACTGCTGCATTGTAGGGTAGGCTAAACTGCAAAGGAGCGCAGCATCAGACTAGTAGGATGAGCCATAAGAAGACATACAGAATCACCAAGTTGCTATCCTGGAGCCTCTGTATAGTGGGCATTCAGCTGTTAAGATTGCTTGTGTGTCGCATGCACACTTGAAGAAATAGCACCGAGGCTTATGTTGCACATTTGTCCAGGTTTCTGTATGCATATTAATAACATTCAGTTATTAACACTATGTGAGGAATGGGAAGTTATTTCTTATAGAACTATGATAAAAGTCAGATCCTCCAGCATTTCACAGATGGAAACAGGAGGAATGTGCTTATAACTCTGATAGCCCAAATCTCAACCTGCATGGGAGCAGGCAGGCCAGCAGGCCTGTGCTGTATCTGTATCGTAACGCAGACTGGGAGGCAGCCGGAGTGCACCAGGATATTTTCCCTTTGCCCTCGGGTAAGCCCTAGTCAAGCCCTATGGAGCTGCTTGGATCTGTGCCAGCAAAATAGCAGACACAAGTCCAAGCAGCCAGGAGTGGTCCGGATCAAGGCTGCCCAGCCTGGGGATGGGGGTTAGGATATGTCCAGTGGCGTCATTCACCCGGTACGCTGGGCGGGACTTACCTTTGAGCGGCAGTCCGCCCGTTGCGTCATGCCGCGTTCCGCTGCTTTCCTGCCTGCCGGAAAAGGCGGACTGCCACTCAAAGGTAAGTCCTGCCCAGCGTACCGGGTGAATGACGCCACTGGATATGTCTGTATCCTATCCCCCCCAGTAGGCCTGCTCACGGAACTGCTCTCCCTCTTCCCTGTTACATCTTCCACCAGCCTTTGGCCCGGGCCCACACCGGCTGAACTCCTCCAGTACTCGGCCAGTGCCGGTGACGGGCTCTGTGGCATCTGTGGCCGGCACTGCTGCCTGCACCGGCCCAGCACCCAAATATGCAGTGCAATGTACATTAGGGCACGTTTGTGACAGTGCTGGTCCAGCACAAGAGCGTTGCGCTGGTGCAATGATGGTTTAGGACTGCACTCTGACTCTTGTAGGGGGGCTTGCTTTGTGAGCCCCACTGTCACAAGTCTTACACATTATTGAAGGCTTTACAAGGCTGTATGCTCTGCATATTGTCCCATACTGTTCTGAAAAAAAACCCGGAGGCTGATTGTTTCTTTGGTTGTTTTATTTATTTATATTTTTATTATATTATATATATACGTAAAATGTAAAATTACATTTCTTTCTCTCTCACACACACTAAAGTAATGTAATTCTCCTATCCTGTTACCCTCCAGTTCAACATTTACTATAGCAGCTGCAATGTGTGAGATGGGACGAAGCCTTAGTGTTCATTTGCGAGCATTGACAAGGATGTGCGCAAGCAATAAGAGGAATCCACCCAACCACCTCAAAAGATGCAATGTTTAGAGACTGTATGGAGGGAGCTGCATTCTGGCTGAGGACAATGCTAGCAACTAGCACAAATAAAATGAAATAAGGACACAATGAGGGAAGCAGTTTGCTGGTGACAGGGATCAGAAAATGCAGCTTGTAACTGGTAATTACAGATGATGGCAGATATAGAAGTGACCATGTGTTGAGCACCTGATTCATTCTGCATTTCTTTCTTTTTTTAAAATAAATGCTTTAATCCTTTTATGCATGCAGCACAAGGTGTATGAAATACTGTCATTTTATTGACTGAACCATCCTGTGGCTCCAGGTGGAAGAGCTGCCTACTTGGGGGTGGGGTGGGGGGGCGTGTAGACAGAGTTTTATTGGGTTACACAAGTCTCTTGTCACTTTTGGTTATTTAGAGGCATGCTCTGCCGTGTTGAGAAGCAGTGCCTTTCACGAATGATATATGCGTGTGCATTCAGAGCCTACCTGCGTGTCTTTTCCCTGTGTTTGCCAATCCACCTCTATGCGTGCCTAGGCAAGGCGACCTGTGTATTCTGCCTCTGTGGTGCACGGTGCCAGGGGAAAGCATGGGGCCAAGCCCGAGCTGCTGTGTTAGCCCAGTAATTATAGCAGATCAACTTCAGTCCCCAGCAGGCTGCCAGGCAGGCCGCCCGGCTCTGCCACTGAAGTCTATTCATTTTAATAAGAGGGACACCCTGTGTTATTAAGAAGAGTGTTTATTACTGTCGCTGTGCGCTGACAGCAACTTCCATCATCGTTAAATGGCAGATGGGGGGAGGAGGCAGGGAGCTGCACACTCGACTCCCTCAAAGGCTGGGGCCTGGCTGGGCAGGGTGAGCCTGAGAGCAGTGCTTCTCAAACTTTTTAGCACCGAGGCCCACTTTTTAGAACAACGGTCTGTCCGGGACCCACTGGAAGGGATGTCGCAGCCAGAAGTGCCATCATTGTGATGCCAAAGCCTGCTGCTTTCCTGAGAACACAGCTGTATGTTGGGTTATTTCTCAGAAATTTTCCAACAGCAAAGTGAATCAGAAAGAGAAAAAAGCCTATTTGCAATCCTGACAAAGGCAAGACTACCACACAGCCCTTCCCCTTTCCATTGGCTTGTGACCACTGATAGGTCCCGACCCACAGATTGGGAACCACTGCCCTAGAATAATTAGGATCTGAGTGGCCTCTGTCCAGTTTTAGGTGAAATTGCAGCTAGGTTCTTGGGTGTGTGTGTGTGTGTGTGTGTGTGTGTGTGAGTGAGTGAGTGAGAGAGAGAGAGAGAGAGAGAGAGAGAGAGAGAGAGAGAGAGACTTATGTGCTGAAATTAAACTGAACACTGGCAACCAGGGGCCTGACTTTCATGCTAAGTTCAACTTGGCCTTCTGTTTGGACCTGTTGCGAGAAGCCTCTTACAGTCATGTGCCCCTGATAACTGCTTTGGTTGTTTGGCTGGCTCTTGCCCTCCTTACTGGGACTCTTACACGCATGCCGGCCATGCGTGACATTAAGGCTTTTTTAGGCCTCTGTAGGATGTGCAAGGTTGATTGGGACCAGCACGTGTCACTCTAGGCCACTTCCTCATCACCATAACTCTAGGGTGAATAACAAGAGGCTGAGAATCTGCTAGCGCAGGCCCCAGCACAGCACCCTTTCACTCTCTTTTATTTGCCCCCGAGATTTATGCTGCCTATCTCCCTTTCCTTTGTCCACTGGCTGGGCCCTATAAGTCATGTCTCCAGCCTGACAGGTCACATGGGCTGTGCTGCTGCTCTGTCAGAGTGAGTGATGCCAAGGAATGATTAAAAGAGAGGAGGGGTGAGAGGTCAGCAGCAGACAGCATGATGGGAGTATGGAATGTAATTATCACTCCTATGACATACTGCTGGGGGCTTTAACGGATCAACACACATTGGCTGCGGGTGGGGTGGAGGTTCTAAGGAGTCGCTGGACAGAGGAATGACTGGGAGAAAATATTTTGGGTTCCCCCCCGCCCCAGAAAACATGTAATAGTGGTTGAAGGGACATGAGATCGTATGCTTATCCCCTCATCACTGGGATGTAGTTTGAAACTATAGTGTTAATCAAAGCATTTTATGGAAACATCCACTATGGGGTGTGTATGTGTGTGAGGGAACTTCCTCGAGTGGCCAAAGAAGAGCCCCACACATTCCAGGAAGTTTCCTTCTTCTTTTTTTTGAATTATTTTTATTAATTTTTAAGAAAAAGATGGGATAGGGTTACAGAAAACAAAGGAATGGGTTAAACAAAGGTAAACACATTAGGTAAGTACCTTGCAATGTATCAAAATATCTTAAAAATATCATCAATCCAATTAAAAATATCATTTCTAAGGTTATCTATTTCATACTCAATATATCCAAAATCATCTTTACTTATAAATGATAAAATATCTTAGTATCCAACGTTGAACTATGTAATCAATACTAATCTTTTATTACTTTGCAATTCAACATTGCATATCTATCCAATCGTAAAACATTTTCCAGTATTGTTTAATCTTATTGATCTTGCCCTCTCTTAATCTTTCTGTTAAAATGTCCATCTCTGCCACTTCATAAATTTTCCCTATTATTTGTTCCATATTTGGGGTTTCCTCATCTTTCCATACATTCCAGGAAGTTTCCTGTTACACCCGGAACACTGCTGTCTCGCTGGTGCAAAGGCTCATTCCTAGAACTGATCTCATTTGCTGGCGGTCATTTGTATGGTCATTTGTATGGATTATCATGACAGCTTGGTTGTTTGAAAACTCTGGGCCTAATCCTGTCCAAATTTCGGATGAAGCTGCCCTGAAGTAAGTGAACACATATTTCCTTACCTCAAGGGGGCCCATGACTGCCCTGCCCTTGATACAGTGCATGCCCTGTAGGCATGATTGCATTGGCGCTGGAAGGGTTGGGCCCTTCGTAGCTGTTGCCTTTGTCTTGTCAAGATATGCAGGTCACTATAGTCCATTACAAGAAGTTTCACCAAGGTTAGTTCATTTATGAGATGGTGAGGTCAGAATCTGGGGCCAGATTTAAGTGTTTACATTAGGGGTTGTCAACTTTTTTGTTAAAAGGGGCTGGACATTCAACAATGACATCATCACTGAACTTCCTGTTTGCGGAGCACCTGGGAATTCCACAAGGGCCAGATAACTTTGGCTGGTGGGCTGAATCTGTAGCTTGCCCACCCCTAGTTCACCTGATGCCTAATAATGCTGTATGTTTTCTAGACGATCTCCATAGGCAGTGATCTCTCATCTAGCTTTTGATAATTTCAAAGTACAGCAACATTTCCTGGTATGTTAAAGCAGTGGTTCTCAAACTTTTTAGGACCGGGACCCGCTTTTTAAAAATGACACTCTTATCGGGACCCACCTAGCTTTATGAGACCTAAAAAAAAGATTTATCTCGAAAGAAATAATATATTTATTTATTACTTATCTGGCCTGATCCAGCAGGGCTCTTATGTTCTTATTTGCAAAAAACACACACACAAACAAAAAAACTCATATCAATCTATTTCTCATAATGAGGCAGCCCTAATGAATAGGCTCAAGGATTGAGAAGCTTATTTATGTGATCCAGCCTTCACCTGCCCCCAATACCTGTCATTGACAGGGGTGGGTGAGGGAGGGAAACACCAGAGAAATTACGCTCAGACATTTATCTCCCTTTACAGTATTTATAAAGGTAAAGGTTTCCCCATGACCGGATGGTCTAGTCGTGACCGACTGTAGGGGGCGGTGCTCATCTCCGTTTCAAAGCCTGTAGAGTCGGCGTTTTGTCCAAGGACAAGCTTCTGTGTTCATGTGGCCGGCATGACTCTACGCCGTAGCGCACAGAATGCCGTTCCCTTCCCACCGAAGTGGTCCCTATTTATCTACTTGCATTTAGATGCTTTTGAACTGCTAGGCTGGCAGGAGCTGGGACAAGCAACAGGAGCTCACTCCATCCTGCAGTTTTGAACGCCCAACCTTCCGGTTGGAAAGCCCAGCAACAGCGAATTAACCTGCTGTGCCACCACGTCCCTTACAGTATTTATACAAGCTTGCAAACTGCAGGAGCTCAGCTCTTTGCAGGGCAGTTAGCAGCAATCTGATATTTGAATAGCCTCAGAGCTTGAGGCAATTAGTTATCTTGTCTTTCCATCACCCTGTTTTCAATGGAGGCTCTGTGGGACCTGCCAGAAATTGGGTTGTGATTCACCAAATGAGTCCCGATCCACATTTTGACAAACTCTGTGTTAAACTAATTCAGAGCACAATCCAGGGTTGGATTTGTGTTTTGAGAATGTGATTTTTTGGCCTAATTAAAACATCTAATCTAGTTGACAATAAATATCTGGCAAATGATAAAGTTTACAGACTATCTCTTGTTTCTCAAAACTGTCCAGGGGAAAAACAACTTTGCTTCTTTTCAATGGTATTTCCAGAAGAGAGGCAAAGCGTTACATTTTTCAGGCGTCTGAAGTGCTGCGTAAAGCGGCACCCCTTGCCTTCAGGGCCAGAGCAAAGTGGAGGCGTAGCTCTCATAGCTGCGAATGGCTCCGAAGGCAAGGGAGATGGGCCGCTTTACACAGCGCTTCAGGCACCTGTAAAACATATCGCTTTGCCCTCCCTCTGGGAACGCCACTGCTTCTTTCGCATTACATTTATGGGTTTTTTTAACTGTAAATTATGGTTGGCAGCTGTTTTTTTTTTTTTTTTTTTTTGCTTGCCCTGCTCTTTAACAACAGCTTGATGCACAAAAAATTATCAAGGGGAACCTTTCCGATTGCATTATCTCTGTTCTAGGAAATGTTCCTAAAGACACAGGATTGGGATTAGTAAAAAAATAGCAATCCTGCTTGGAATTTAAGACGGCATCCACCCTCTAACAGACATTACCGTTGGAGTCTTGCTTTGAAGAGGTTGATATGTTTGTTCTAAAGTGCTTGGAGCCGCCTGGAAAAGGACACTGTGATCCTTAAGCTCTGGTAGGTTCAATCCAGGTTTTATTAGAACTGTCTACCAGACCAAAAAACAGAGCAATTTGTGTACTGTAGTTTTCTCTTCTTGTTGCTCTAACAGTACTTCCAGTGGTACTACTTCATTAACACTCTGTTATATTTTTTCCGGTTTATACCCTGCCAACAAAGGTTCGCATAGTCAAAGCTATGGTTTTCCCAGTAGCAATGTATGGCTGTGAGAGCTGGACCATAAGAAAGGCAGAGCGCCGAAGAATAGATGCTTTTGAATTATGGTGTTGGAGAAAACTCTTGAGTCCCCTGGACTGCAAGGAGATCCAATCGGTCAATCCTCCAGGAAGTCAAGCCTGATTGCTCCCTGGAAGGACAAATCCTGAAGCTGAAGCTCCAATACTTTGGCCACCTCATGAGAAGAGAGGACTCTTTAGAAAAGACCCTCATGCTGGGAAAGATGGAAGGCAAAAGGAGAAGGGGGCGGCAGAGGATGAGATGGTTAGATAGTGTCACCAAAGCGATGAACATGAAATTGGGCGAACTGTGGAAGCTAGTGGAGGACAGGGAGGCCTGGCGTGCTGTGGTCCATGGGGTCGCGAAGAGTCGGACACGTCTTAGCGACTGAACAACAACAATACGTTTTCCATTTGGTTTGTATTTTCCATAAAATCTGGTCAACAGAACTGGATGCTCCTGCACCTGGAAATCTAAGGCTACAATCCTCTATACACTTTCTTGGGAGTAAATTCCATTGAACATATTGGAACTTACTTCTGAGTAGGCATGCATAGGATTGTGCTAAAAATGTTACCTCCACTGTCTTGCACATCGTATCTTAGAAAACGTAGAATGGAACAACCTCATACTGGAGTGCCAGTGGATCACAGGCTGAAGTTGCCAGTTTTTTTCCCACCCATATTGTCTTTTTGCATTGGGATTTTGTTTTCAGGATGCAGCACTAACATTTGTATGTGCTGGGCAGCGCTACCCTGGGGATTGCGCAGTGCCAGTGCAATGCCATTGTGTTGGCACTCTGCCTGTTTAGCAGGCGCAGCTCCGAGGCTGATGCCTCCCCTTGTGCAAGGGCACGGATGTTCATTCCATTCAAAAAAAGGGGTAGCAGGTAATAGGAATGATAGTAGAGTGAGATAGGAATGATATCAATTGATAGGAATGATTACTGGACAGCAACTGAGGGTGCAATCCTAATCAACCTTCCAGCACTGGGGTCAGGGCAATGCAGCTCTGAGATAAGGGAGCAAACATTCCCTTACCTTAAGGAGGCCTCCGTGACTACTACTCCACTGCAGGATGCAGCACATGCCCCATTGGCACAGCTACGTCAGTGCTGGTAAGTTGGTTAGGATTGCACCCTGCGGCAACAGACTGGTGAGGAGCATCCATCCACTTGACACTCCTGCTCTTCCTCTCCAAACTTCCTGGAAAAGGAAAAAAGGGGAGAAAACAGAAGTGTGGAGGGAAGAGTGGTGGACTTGAGTTTTGGAAACACCTTAGCCCACCAATCTCCTCTTGTTACACAATATTTCTAGAATTTAAGAGGCCCCTGGATGAGCATATCAGTGACAAAGTAATCTCATGTATACAGATACAAATCCATGAGTTTGTGGACTATGTTCTGCACTAGTGGTAAACTCTGATTTCACCTGAAGTTTTAAATAATGGTCCTGGATCTGATTTATCCGAAATTTGATAAAAGCATTCAAAAACTTGTGAGAGCTACATTTGAGGAAAAAACTGTATGAATCGAGTTAAAGAAACCTTCTCAGGCTTTTGCTAGTTCTTTGTATTGTAAGATTTTGCCTTTTTTTTCCATGCTGGAATGCAAGGCTGAGTACATGAGATTCCCAAGCAGTCACCCATTCAGGCACTGGCAAGACTGGCATGTGCATAGCCTTAGTGAGTTGGTTGCCTCACAAGCCTTCAGATCAGAATCTGGATGTTGCAGAATCATTGTGGTCTTTCTGCTGGTGGTCATGAGGCTGAAGCATAATGGTGGCCCCCTCTGGCTATGCTACGCGCTTGACGGCACATTTGCAACAGCGTTCAGCCAGCACAAGAGTGTAGCGCCGGGGCAATGGGGGTCTAGGATTGCGCTCTGAGACAAAAACCACAGGTCTTCCAATGAAGAAATGGGCTTGGGAAAAATTGTTATCAACTGGGCAAAGGTTGAAGAAGAGGCTCAAACAGAGGCTGGAAGAGGAGTGAGTGGTAGAGCTCAAGCCCTGGAAATCAGGGATCAGGGATGGGGCAGGAAAATGAGACGTGGCAATAAAGGAAGGGATTGGATAAGAACAGGCAGGGAGAATGAGAGCAATTGACAGAAGTGGGAGCTCGGGGCAGGGAGGGAGGGGTGTGTGAGGGCACGGGTGAAGGGAAGACAGCGTGACTGTGTCTGATCTACACTGACGAGTACCAATGTTAACTGTCACCTCTCATCTCTAAACTAAATCACACCTGGAATTGGAGGCAGCGAGGAACTGATAGTCAGCCTCAGCAGGACGACAAGTCAATCAGAGCGGAGATGCGTGGAGAGGCACCAGTTTTATAGGGCTCAGTGCCTTCATTCATCCTAGGATTTACACCTGTCAGCTTCCTGGGGGGGCGGGGAGTGATGGCACTTGCCTTCACACAGCTTAACATGGGACAACAGCAACATGCCTGCTTCCCCCATAAGGCATAAGTGCGTTTGAATGGGCACTCTTTCCTTTAAGTTCACAGTTTGGATTACCAAATGCATATGCTGCACATTTCAGACAAGGAAGGCTTGACCACCCAATCAATGAGTTAGGCTGCAACTCATCCTATACACACTTTCCTGGTAGTGAGGTCCATTCAACCCAGTGGAACTTAATTCTGAGTAGATATGCATTGGATTGCACTGTTTATTAGTATATTATTTTTACCTCCCTGGCTCCATTGGAAGCAGAAGAAATGCCGCATGTGCGTGCGTGCGTGCGTGCGTGCGTGCGTGCGTGTTTGCCAAGGCACCAGATTGCCTTGAACCATCTCTTGTTTTCAGAGATTTAAAGGCTGTATTTATCTTTTGGCCCAAAAATGGCTCTGAGACAGCTCACAATCAATTAAATATAGACAATCTAAAGATGCAAGAATATCAGTCAAAGACTTACAAATGGAAAGAACAACCAAACTCACTCACACAAAACGCATTCTCAATAGCACCATCATACGATAGAGCCATCATAGAGCCATTGTTGCCCACAGTACAACCAGTGGCATCGTGAGGGAGGGCAGGGGGGGCAGGCTGCACGGGGTGTGTGTGTGTGACATTCTGTCAAAATGGTATGGCAGGTTTTTGAGCGCAATGCAAACTTTCAAACTCTGAGCAGAGACCATAATGGGAGACAAAAATGTATACTGTGAGCCATGCCTTAAAGTCTCTGTGAAGCTATCATCTGTATATACTGGCGTAGCTAACGAAAGTGTATCCCGAAGCAGAGGGCAAAGTGATGCCCTGGAAGTGACATCACAACAGGAAGTGACATCATAGTTGCATTTTCATATTCTTGGTTTTTTGGGCCATAACTTTTGATAGGATTAAGATTTTGCACTCTGATTTGCATCAATCTATTCTGCATGAAATTCCGCATTGAATGGTATTATTCATACAGGATGGTATTGTTCATACATACCAAGATTTTCACGATTTTGGTCACTAGTGTCAAGCTCAGCTTGCTGGCCCCCATAAAGCTTGTTGCTCAGTGCAGTTGCACCCCCTGCACTTCTTTAGCTATGCCCCTGTCTGTATGCAGCTTTAGCTTCCTTGGAGAGAAAACCGAGCAGTGGTCTCTAACCTGCAGAAACTGGGGAGTATGCTCCACAGGGGGAACTCTGGAGCTCTTCCCCAAAAGTTCCAGCCTTGAAGATGAGCACTGGATCATTGTAGGCTGGTGTTTGAATGGTGGCAATGTAAACTGCATTGAAAGAAGGCTACTAATTCTAGGCAGGTTATATAGGCCTTTGCAATGCCATCATGCAAACTCTCCGCTGCTTGGGGCTGTTGATATTTACTAGAAAAGAGAAATCAATGCCAAGTTGAAATGGAACCACCACCTTCTTCCCAAATTCCCACAGTTACAAATCCTTTCCCCTTTTCAAGGCACCCCCTGATCAGGCTGTTCCCTGCCGGCTAAATCCTGGGTACCAAAGCTGGTGTTACAAGCTTTGAACAGACTGATCTCTTAATCCAGCTGCGCTCATTCATTTGAAACCGAAAGCAGCTCCTTTTTATGTCGTCCGCTTCTCAGCATTAACTTCTCTTTGATGTAATTCTCGCTTCCGATGCTCTTTCCCTTCATGGGGAAGATTACTGTGAAATTGGCCAGCTTCTCCAGAGACTGTAGTGTTAAGCCTCCAATACTTGATCCTTATTGGAAATCTTTAACCAAAGTGGGCAGTTGGTGGCAGAGCTGAGGGAAGCCTCTTGTTTGGACTTTGCACCTTGCAGCCTGGCCGAGAAAGCAGGGAGGAAGGACGTTTGCTGCAAAAGTGACTTTTAACACATTTTGCTGAGAAGATTTCACAGTCCTCCAGAGCAACCCAGAAGATTCAAGCACATGGTCTAACTCACAAACAACTTAATGTCCCAATGACAGTCACCATCATTGACAATGACACAAACCTCTCCATTTTTGCTTTCAGGCAGCAACATAGCTAGAGGGGGGATCACAGCATTAGATTTTGCAAGCGGCCTGTCGCCCACCCCTTTGGAGCCATTCCCAGCAACTAGAGCAAAACAGAGGCTACAAATGACTCTGAAGCAGAAGGACTGCTTGCAAAACTTAGTGCTGTGACCCCCCCTCTAAGCTACGCTACTGCGTACATTGAGGAGTTCAGTGTAATGTGAGCTTGAAACCAATGTAAAGGCATGACCTTTTGTGGTATAGTTTTGTGTTTCGAAGAGCAGGCAGCTGAGTCCTTGGTAACAATGCTTCCGAAATCACCTCTCTGGTGCTGGGTGTGTTTGATGTGAATTCACTTTTGTCTAGTGCAGCTGATGTATAGCAAACAAGAGAGACTTAAACACTTGTTATTTATTTCAGGTTTTGTCCATTATAAAGTGCTGACTGTCATCTGCATGTACAATTTTAAGTTCAATGTATAACACTTTCCATGATGACAAATGCCCTTGAAGAAGAAAGGTGTACGTTAAGGAAGAGAAAGCATATTTACTAGGACCAGGCAGTACCCGGTCTCTTTTTCCTGTTTCTCTTTCCCCGCCTTTAGCATTATTTACAGCATCTGACAATGCACTGTTATTTGCATTCAAAGGTTCTTTCTTTCCCCCCTCTTTTAGGCCTGCTTGTACTTTCTCAACAAGTGAAAACTCTGAATGTGAATTATCGCCTCTTAGGGCCTCCCTAGCTCGATGGCAAACAGCTAATGAGACAGTTGATGGAGGTTATTTTGAAACAGAAGCTGTGGCTTTGGGATGGAATGGTTTCAAGTGGAGAAATGGCAACACGTAGATTTAACCCCTACTCTTCCTGCTGCTGCTGCTCTCCAAATTGCCACCTTCAATCAGCTCCCTGTCCCAAGTTCTAGATGGTTTGAGGTGGTGAGTTGGAAAGGAGAAGTTTCTAGGAAAGGACTAAGGTACCCTCTCTTCCTTCTCAGTTGCCCATTCCTGAATGGACTTTTCTTTTTTAATGAAGACCATTGAGATTATTTCATATTTTTGCATGTAGTCTTTACTTAGGTCTACAATTTGAGACCTACAAGATCAAGTAAAATACACTAGATGGCAGGAGGTGTGGACTGATGGTTCTGTCTGAAGCTTAGCAGGCAAATCTGTGGTCTTGTTTTTGGATGGGAGACAGAATGTCAAGCTGTGACAAGCTGCTGTACCTGTTCTGGCAGAATGGAGGTGCTGATGAGCTGATTAGTTACTGCAAGTGAGAGTTGTGGGGGAATGTGTGAGAAGTGCTAGTCGACCTTGAGGACCTGTCCAGGATTGACTTACGATTTCCTGCTGAAGCTTGTTGGCATGCAGCCAGAGGAGAGAACCACACTATGACGGCTACATCTGGTACTGAGGATTTGATGAATCACAGAACACTGTATATTTGTAAAAACCCCATTGAAAAATGGTGGTTTAGAATAGACTAGCCTGTCCATGTCAACCGCCTTAGGCATTTGCTTTGGCATGGGAAAGGTGGGATATGAATGAATGAATGGATGAATGAATGAATGACAGATATTGCCCTGGTATCCCCTGGGGTTCCGTTCCCCCCCCCCATGGGTACCTGAAACCATGGATAGTGGGGGTGCCTTTTAAAGATATTAACGATAAAGAACATCAGTAGTTTTGCTACAAAAGGGTAAAAGAAGATATTTGTTTAATATTACCCTAATTTTTAAATAGGCATTCCAGTATCCAGGGTATCTGTGGATAACTGAAACTGTGGATACCGAGTCAGTGGATACCAGGGCACACCTGTATACTCACTTTCTAATCCTGTAACTGCATGCATGCATTCTTGCACCAGTGAACCCCAGATCGGTTTTGCTTCAGCAACGTTGCTGAGTGAGGCCTGTGCCTTCAGATCACACCTGGCCGCTGCATGTAGAATGCTGAGTCAAACGGAGCCCTGACAGATACCTGCTGCTCCTTTGCCCCTTCTCAGACCTCCTCTCCTGCGCACCTTCCATGCCATTGTTTCGGGAAGGGCCTTGAGCAGCCTCCCTGGGCTTAGCCTCCTGCTTCCTCTCCCTTGGACACCACCCTTCCCCCTCCCAGGTTCGCAAATCACTCCTTCCCATGTCAGCCAGCAAATTGGTTTATCCTCCCCCCATCTCGGCTTTCATTACCTTGCCGAAATGAAGCGATATCTCCTCGGTGGAGGCTTCCCGTCGCCGCAGCCAGTACCCAAATCATAAGAGCTGGCATAATAAATGAAGACAAAGTGCTGGCGGCCTGGGCCATCTCTCCCACCGCACCACCAGCCGCTGCCAGCTTCATTATTCGCTTAAGTTGCCGGAGAAAATTACTTAACCCTGACCCGTGTATTAGGGGCCTGTATTAATGCCGCGACAGGCGCCTCTTACAGCAAAGAACAATTTATTAGAGGCGAAACAGGCTGCTTTTCTCTGTCATTTTTCCAATCTGAGCTTTGAACACACATCATTAAACTTGTCTGACTCTCTCCCCTTCTCCATCATTCCTTTTTTATTTTTTTTAAACAGAAAGTGCTGTAGAGAATGGAGATTGTTCTGAACCCACGAAGCAACTGCCTCGGACTTGGCCCCCTCCCATTCCCCATGCCCCCCTCCTTCCCTATGTCTCCATCTCTGTCTAATTTGCAGCCGTTCCTCACTTTTCTTTGTTTTTGTTTCCAAGGTTCTCCCTCTTCCTCTCCCTGCTTTCCCCATGCCTTCTTTCTACGGAAAGTTTCATATCAGTGAAAACTGAAGAATGGAACTCCTTCTAGGTAAACGCCTGAGCCCGTGTGTCTTACCACTGCCTTGAACAGTTACAGCCCAAGGCTATGCATAGACACGGTCAATTATTTATTTCATTCTTACTGTGCATTTCTATGACATTTATACTCAAAGCAGCTTAGAAGACAAATCAAGCCAAGAATCAATTAACACCATTTAAAACATAGCAAAGATATAGTTAACAATCCTACTAGAAAACTATACAGCAGCAGCATTAAACTATACAACCTGAAAACATGCAAAGGTAGTTGGAAAAGGTGAGTTTTCAATATCTGTCCAAAGTTTACATGGGGAGAGGGAGGAAGGGAGAGAGACCAACAGATCTCAACAGGAAGGGCATTCCAAAATGTTGGCACCAACACCAAAAAGGCCCTTTGCCTGGTACCCACCCATTACATTTCCAATGGTGACAGAACAGAGAGCAAGGCCTCTGGAGGGTTTGTTCATATAGGAGAAGCTGTTCTTGAGGTGTCCTGATCCTACACTGTCCATTCAGAAATAAATCCCACTGAGTTCATTCACAGTTGTACACAGAGTTGCACAAGTAGGGAATTTGAAGGCTGGATCTGGCCCCTCATGGCTAATTTTTAGAGCTAAAAGCTTCTACATCAACAGCTTCTGCATCAAGCTCATCTTCTAAAGCTAAGTTTAATGTCATCTGTAGTTTAGCTTTCATTATCTGAGGATTTATTTATTTATTTATTTAATGGATTTTTAACCTGCATTTCTCCCAGGAAGGCTCTCAAGGCGGCTTATAATCAATTTAAAACAATAACAATTTAAAAAAAAAAAATCTAATGGATCAGTACCAGTTAAGTCCCCAATTGTGTCTCAGATTGTGTCTGAGAATCCAAGTCTTGTGTACGGGAGTCAGTATTTGCCACTAAAGGCAATCCTAAATAAAAATGGATTAATGGTCTACCAAAGGTCTTCAAAGAGTTCCTTAATTCTGGGGAGTTTGCCAACATTAAGAAGGCACTATTCCTCATTGCTGTCCCCCTCACCTCCATCAATTGTGGCATGTCTAAAAGAGTCCCCTCTGATGATCTCAGAAGATGGGATGGATTATATTGAAGGTGATCCCTCAAATATAGAAAAAGGCAGCCCCCCAGTCCCAAATCTTAGAGGGCCAATGAAAACTTCCAATGAAATGTCCAATGTGTTTAGGGGACCAATGAAAACGGCCAGTTGCAAGAGTTGTGGCAAGTATGCAGTTGTCTTGTGTGCTCCCTGAGGCATCTGGTGGGCCACTGTGAGATACTAGATACACTGTGAGAAGCTAGATCTACATGAGCCTATGACCTGATCCAGTGTGGCTCTTCTTATGTTCTTAAGTTTAAAACACTAGAGCAAAGTGGTCCAGACATGCATGAGGGTGCAATCCTAACCAAATTTCCAGCACCAGGGTAAGGGCAATTCAGGTCCAAGGTTAAGGAAAAAAAAGTTCCCTTACCTTGAGGAGGCCTCCATGACTACTGCTCCACTGTCGAATGCAGAATATACTGTACCTCACTGGCACAGCTATGTCAGTGCTGGACAATTGGTTAGGACTGCACCCTGAGATATGTACAGTCTCTGACATTTCAATGCAAAGTTGTGTATATAAGTACAGTGCTAGTACATATTAGCATAATAACTAGAGGTGTTTAAAAAGTGTTATTTATTTTACTCAGAAGTAACTTGCTGTGTTCAGTAAGGCTTTTGCTGTAATCATTTTTACTCATTAGAAACAAAAACTCTAACACAAGCATACAATAAACAACATACAATTAGACAATCTAATTTGTGCTGGGTTGGGGGCAAGGAAATCATTGTCTTGATTTAAAACCTAAACAGGCAGAATGAAACTACTTGTTAAATTCTAATTCACCCAATTCACATAACTCCTATTGAATTAAGTGGAACTTAAACACATGCATAAGAACTTCAATCTGCAAGTCCCATTGACCTCAGTGGGATTTGCTTCTAAGTAAATATGTTAAGAATTGGACTGCGTGTACCTTGAATGTCAATGAGGTAGTTAACTACCTAACTTCCTTAGGACTTCACCCAGTCTATGCCTGCCATTGGTAACAACAAAATCCACATGTTATATGCCCAACAAACACAATCCTGCACACATACAATAACAAAAGCTGGAGCATGTGGAGCATCTGTCACAAAGCTGGAGCATCTATCACAAAATAAGTGTGACAGATGCATCTAGAGCAGTGGTTCTCAAACATTTTAGCACCAGGGCCCACTTTTTAGAATGACAATCTGTCTGAAACCTACCAGAAGTGATGTCATGGCTAGAAGTGTCGTCATTGTGACACCAGAGCCTGCTGCTTTCCTGAGAATGCAGCAGTAAGTTGTGTTGTTTCTCAGCCGTTTTATTTTCCAGTAGCAAAGAATCAGAAAAAAGCCTATTTACAAACCTTGACACAAGCAAAACAACCACGCAGCCCTCCCACTTTCCAGCATCTCATCTTCTCATATTTTCAATATGGCAGCTCTGGGTGCTTTGAAACCCATCTGAAATTGGCTTGTGACTTACTGATGGGTCCCAACCCACAGTTTGGGAACCACTAATCTAGAATGTGCTCTACAGCTGGAGCTTAACACTGCCCCCTGCCTTCGCAGTTCTAGGTAACCTTTTTGTGTTGCAGGTAGAAGGAAGGTCTGAATTACATATCACATTACATTGGTAGATATACCCTGTTTGTGTGTTTATGGTAAGGTAGCAGCTATGGTGATCAGGGCCAGGATCGAAGGGGAGGGAGTATTTAACCCTTTCATCAGGTAGTCCTGATGAAAATTGTACTACTAAAGCTGTTGTTAACCCCAGCAGGGAAGCTACCCTGTTTCCCCTGAAAATATGACCTAACCAGAAAATAAGCCCTAGCATGATTTTTCAGGATGTTCGCAATACAAGCTCTACCCCCAAAATAAGCCCCAGTTAAGATCATCAGCCAGACGGCCACATTTACATAGTATGTTTGCAGAGATGAAGGGAGGGTGTAGCGGGGATAAAAGCACTGACAGCTGTGTTGCCAATGCACCACAAGCATGCTACATGGACAAGAAGTGCTCATTTAAGGAGAGCTTTATTGCTGGACATGAGAGATTGGGGCCACTGTTTCTAAGGGAAATGGAGTCACAAGAAATTCAGGCCGGGATTTGGGGTTTGGAGAGTTATGTTGAAGTTACAGAAGAAGATGACATGCCTGTATTTGAATAAATTTAGATTTTTGTACATGAATAAATGTAGATTGTTGAAAAATAAAAAGATGAAAAAATAAAACATGCCCTGAAAATAAGCCCCAATGCATCTTTTGGAGCAAAAATTAATATAAGACCTGGCCTTATTTTCGGGGAAAGAGGGTACTACTGGTGCCAACAGAAGCTTCTCTCTCAGAGCGAATAGTGGCTTTGGGAAAAGAATTTTGGCCAGAGCTTCAGCACTGCAGGAACTGGTTAAATACCTCCTCTGCTGTGCCATGATTCTTCCCCATGGCTACTTTTGAACTTACCAAAAAATGGTGTTGGGCCAAACTATGCATTTACTGTAATGTGCAATGTGGCCTGAGGAAGAGGTGGGAGGGCCACTGCCCTTCAACACGTTTAGTGGGCAAAGAGGCAGTTTTGGAAGCATTACTCCTCTTATATTTAGCCAGTGGCGAACAACTGACCACCCCAGCACAGCCTAGTGGCTTTTTGCTGACATTTCCTCTTTTTCTGATTGTGAGCACTTTGGAGACAGGGCATCATTTGTTTGTTTAGCTACCCATCAATAGAACCCATTTGGGAAAACGTCTGGTTGCAAAGCAGTATGTAGATATTCTTAATAGTAATGATCCTAGTGGTCAAGAGGCTGGGAGAGACCTAAGAAAACTGGGGCATTTTCTAGTAAGGGCATTTTCATCACAGGGCACAGAGCCAGGGTTAGGATCAGTGGTGTCATTCAAATGATTTAGGAACAGGAACTCACTTTTGATTGGCACTTGTCGGGAACCCGGAACCAGCCACGGGGCCTGTTAGGATCCGGAACACCCGTTCTGGTCCGTTCCCCCTGAATGACATCACTGGTTAGGATGCACCTTTGACTTTGCCCATTATAGCCTCCTGAGCAAGGAAACTGTGAGTGTTACCCCCTATTTTTGCTGTATTAGTTAAAAGTGGATTTATAGGGTTGAGTTGTCCAAGCTGAAAAGTGACGCTTCTCTCCTCACTTGGATATCTTGTTTTTTCATTCCTTGTCCCTATGAACCACTCTCTCAATTTCTGAGCAATTTTCCATACGTATATATCTGTCAGACTACTTCTAAGTTGAATCTATCTTTCCCCCTCTCTCTGTCTGTCTTCATTTTTAAAAAAATTAGGGCATGATCCATCCAGTCCTGTATACTGGAGGGGCTCGCCACAAAAAAAAAGCACTTTCATCCCTTTCCCAGTCAGGTTTATTTTGTGCTGGGAACACCGCAATGCACCATGAAACACACCAGAAGAGAGCAACCAAAATGATTAATGGGCTGGGGCACCTCCCTTATGAGGAAAGGCTGCAACATTTGGGGCTCTTCAGTCTAGAAAAAGGGCACCTGAGGGGGGACATAATTGAGACGTGCAAAATCATGCATGGAAGGGATAGAGTGGATAGAGGGAGGTTCTTTTCCCTCTCTCACAACATCAGAACCAGGGGACATCCACTAAAATTGAGTGTTGTGAGAGTTAGAATAGGTAAAAGGAAATACTTTTTTACCCAGTGGGTAATTAATCTGTGGAACTCCTTGCCAAAGGAGGTGGTGATGGCATCTGGCCTAGGTGCCTTTAAAAGGGGACTGGACAGATTTCTGGAGGAAAAGTCCATCGCAGGTACAGATCATGATGCAACCTCCTGGTTTTAGAAGTAGGCTTCCTCAGAATGCCAGGTGCAGGGGAGTGGCAACAAGATGCAAGTATCTAGTTGTCTTGTGTGCTTCCTGAGGCATCTGGTGGGCTACTGTGAGATACAGGAAGCTGGACTAGATGGGCCTTTGGCCTGATATGATCCAGCAGGGCTCTTATGCTTTTATGAAAGAAAAGTAACCATTTGAGCTATGTCTATACTGCTTTTCAGGTGAATCTCCCAAAGCAGATCATACAAAAACATGAAAACAACCCACCCGGAAAGGGTGTGCTGTCACCAGCAGTGTTACTTTATGCCCGCTAGCTCCACATGGGCTCCGTTGGGCACTGGAGCCTGGCACAGGACCAGTGCCAGTGGTAAGCCCTTACTGTAGGCAGTGGACGTGCCTTTCGGCAACTTTCACGACACTGGCACCAGCAGTACAAGGCTTACTGCCAGCATAGTAGAGTACAGGATTGGGCCCTTAGCTGACTATTAAAAATGTAAGAATTAAACCACTGCTGTCTTTTTAGCACCACGTCCTTCAAAGGGGTTGTTTAAAACTTTCCAACTAAGCAGGGTTTGGTTTTATATAGAATTACACAAAACTCCTTTCAGGCCCATATATCAGTACTATCTGCGTCAATGAATGCATGGGCTTCACAAGCATACAGTCAGGCAACCCAATCCAACAACATAAATCCCTGAATAGCAATGCAGCAGCACTGCATCCTGAGGGGGATTTTTGGCTACTGATGGTTTCCTTGAGGTATGGGGCTTTTTGTCCCCTTGCCCCTGGGTATGTCCCAGCAGCTGGAAAGGGTCAATTCGTGCCTAAACCAGAGATATTGTTGGTGCAAGTCCACATAGATCTATGCAGGTAGATCAGGCCCGAGAAGGGGGTTTGGATTCAGTGCCTGATCTGCCCACTCCATCCCGTCGCCGCCCTGTTCCACCTCCCCCCCTGCCCCATTCAACCCCCTCCCTGCCCTTGTGCTGGACTTGCAGGCTTCCCAATAGCCACGGGCATCAACAGGAAGACACTGGCCTTCCCACTGGCATGCCTGTGCCTTGTGCTCTCATGAAGTACTTTATGGCCCTTTTGCAACAATGTGCACCAGTGGAACACATGTTCTGTTAGCCACAGGCCCTCATCAGGATTGGGCCATTTTCACTGATTTCCCAACTGCATTTCCTCAACCCTTCTATGCTAACTTTGGATAGTAAGTGTAGAGGGGTCAGCTGGGCTGTGGGCAGATGGAGATGGCAGGGAGAAGAAGGGGGAATGGCTGGTGCTGGGAGTCCCTCCTAAATTCCTCCTCGCCACTCTGCTGCTCAGACCGATAGCTCTTCCCAAGCTCTCTAATCACCTTCGTGCTGTAATGAGTCTCTCATCTTGCTGATGGAAATCAGGGTATTTGGTTATGAAAGGGACACTGTTAATAACACGATCTCCCTCCCTCTCCAGCCCCTCCCAGCTTTCCACACAATTCTCTCAATTAACGATAGGCAGAAATTAATTTTTCCCCGGGACTGAAACAATTGCCTAGTGGAGGATTGCCAGCTCAGATCCAGATAGGAACCTTTCCCAGCAGAACCCAGAGAAAAGAGGAGAGACCAAGGCGATAAGCAGGGCCCTATCAGCAACCACAGGACGCCGTAATACAAATGTTATCCTTAGAAATGTATTTAAAGAGGATATGTTTATAATTCGAAAGAGATTGTCAAACTGCTCTCTTCCCCTCCCACAGCAGCTCCATCCTGCCGCTGCTCAGCTACTGCCTGCTGTCTGCCATAGAGCCTTCTATTGCTTACATTGGGCTTGGCGGTGATAGTGGCCAATGAACATGTCCCTTCCCTTTGGTGTTGCCATCCACGGGACAGATGAGCAGCACAGGCACAATGCATGGAACTGGCAAAGAGAAACTTAACAGCCTCTCTAACAGCTTGAAAAGTAGTGGACTGAGCTTGCAGGACTTATTGAAGGAAGTGCCAGGAGCTGTTTCTACAAAGGTGGACCACGAATGGCTTTAAATCAAAGCAGGATCAGGAACAAGGATGTCAGCACCCAAGAATAAATGGAGATAGAGTTTTGGAGGGTTGGGTACCGAACCAGGCGGCAAGAGTAATCCAGGTTTTATCGAGGTGCAGAATTATGAACTGACTGGTCTCAGGGGCACTCTAAAGTGAAAAGTGTCACAGAGGGAGATGCTGCTTCTGGGGGGAAACCAGCCAGCGTGACTCTGAATATGGGGTCATGTTTGTTGCTCTTTCTGAGAATGGAACTGTGAAGAATAGCTGCTGTGCTCCATTTCTCCGTTTCCTGGCAGTCGGCCAGGGCAACTGCTGTTCACAAATGAAGCCGGGCATTCTCTCAAGAGTCCCTTCCTTCCTCTACTCCAAGGGCCACCTTCCTCTAGGTGCCAGCTCCAAATCTGGCATGGCCATCAAATCCAGAACTTGGCTACATGGTGAGCGCAAGAGTTTTCCGCCAGGTCACTCCCCGTCCAGTATCCAAAGACTTTAGAAACTTCTGCAGGGTGGCGAGGAGGACGCCTGAGGCGCAATTGTTGCTTTGTCCACTCCTCACTCCTTCCCTCTCTCTCTCTCTCTCTTTCAGCTCTGTCCTTCTCAATACCCAGGAAAGATTAACTCCTCTCCATACGCCAGAGAAAGTTATTATCATTAATGAAGAATTAAAAAGGAGCGATTAATAAAAGGGCCTTATCTGGTAGCGAGGAGGAGTCTGGACAATGGGAGGAAGATGGAGAAAATGAAAAACAATAAATATGAAGTGTAAAAGGAGGCGAGTGCAGCTCGCGCTCGTTAGATCACAGCTGCATCTCCTGAGGGGGGGAAGGCTCCAAATTGCTAATTACTGCCTCTGAAAAGACCTCTCTCTGATATGTTTGCAGCTGAAAGGCTCCCATTAATGAAGCAGCAATGATGCCGTTTCCCTTTGACTTGCCTTCAATTCCCTCTCTGAGCTTCCTCCCAAGCCGGGAACAATGAGGCCCTAGGAGCTGGCGGCTCCCACAGGCCTCGCAGAGACTAGGCCGGGGGCAGCAGAGTGAGGGGAGCTGAGCCGGCTGTGAAATATGGAGGGGGGAGATAAGGCAAAGACAGAGGAAAGAGGCTCACTCCCAGGAGTCCAGGGAAAATTTGCAGTTATTATGAAGGAGATGAGACAGATTAAAAGCCCTTGTGTTCCGCACTGCCCTTTTATTTAGTGGCTTCATCTCGGAGATGAAAGAAGTTGGAAATGACTTTCTCTGCATTTTGCTGCAAGAAGCTTCACGGCACATTTTTTGACTTTATTCCTCCCTTTGTCTCTTGTCCCTTCTATCTTTCTCTTTAACCCCTGAAAGGTTTGGCTGAGAACCCATCAGGGGTCCTTGCAGAGCCAGCCCAACCCAGTCCATCTTCCACCACCTGGACTGCCATACCAGGGAAAGTTGGGCCTTCCACAGGAAAATGACCAGACTGTGCATTCCTGCAGATGGGCTCCCCTCATTTCCTCTTAGTTTAAGAGAACTGGTTGCTTAAAAAGGAGCTAGATGGGAGCAGGGTAAACATACAGTATATCTTGTTTTTTTTTAACAGGCTTCCAATGCCAACACCACAATCCCATGCATGTCCACTCACAACCTATGCAAGTCTCACTCCATTCAGATTTCTGAGGGAGCGTGCGTGCGTATAAGACCGCAGCCTTGGACTTTTCTTGTCACATGTAACAGTTCACAAAGTCTCAAAAAGCATTTAAAATAGGATTGCAACTTACTTTGCAATTGTGAAATTGGAAGTGGGTTGCAATGGTGTTCTTGTTTGCGGTTGTGAAATTGGAAGTGGGTCACTATTGTGGAAGAAGTGGAAAAAGTGGAAGAAGAGAATGCCACAATCTGGAACCCAGCAAAATATTTATTAAAGTGTTTGGTAATTAGATGAATGGGTACAGTGTCTAGCAACTGACACCGACATCCAGCTTGCCTTAAAATGCTATTGCATTTTAAACACTTTCTGAGGCTTGGGGAGCCTTGCAGGGGTCTCCCCAGGGCTCTGCACACACCCCTGATGCCAGCTGTGCCATGGGTAAGTCTAAAAAAAAAAGCCGTTTTGGCCAGGGCAGCAGTGCAGTCCTGGGGATCACGTTGCTGCCTTCTCCCTCTGCACATTCCCTTCTGCCTTAGAGGGGAGGAAACAGTTGTTTCCTAGGGTGGTGGGTCGCAACCCACCCCTTTGGGACCACTGATTTATGTCAAAATCCATTTTGACTTTATGGGGAGAAATACAGACATATCCCCTCTCATTATATCTGAAACTCTCCTCAAAATAGAAAAGTGCTTCAGAAAAATGACCCAAGAATGAAATACAATGCTAATCTCCTCCCATTCTTTCTTCAAATATTTATAGCTAATTGCTAGCCTGTGTTCCACCAATATTTATTCCTCTGCACAGTGTTTGTGCATATATACACATTTATTTGGTGAAGTAAAATTATACATGTATGGGCACAATCCTAGGCTGTGCTGGAATCCAGTGCAGGTTGGGAGCAGGCTGGAGCCTCCACAGGGCAAGGGCATGTTTGTCTCCTTGCCCCAGGGTAGGCGCCAGCCACCATGTGATATTTGGATCTGCGCCCGGCCTACCACTATGCAGCGGGCACAGGTCGAAGCACACTTTGTGGCTCAAATCTGGGCTGCATGGCCTGGGAGAGGCGTTACAATGCGGTCATTAGGCCCAGTGGTGGTATCTAAAGCGGGAGGAACCGGTTCACTGGGCGGGACTTATGTGTGATTGGCTGCCCGTCCGTTCAGTTCTGCCGCCTGCCCGCCCGCCGTGCGGGCTGCCCTGGCTTCAGAGGGAGGGCCTGCTTGCTGGGGGATACAGGTGGGGGGCGGCCGGGTGCCTGGGCGAGCAGTGGTGGGGCGCGCCAACCGGGGCAGCCCATGCGGCGGGAGGGCAGACAGCGGAACGGAACAGACGGGCTGCCAATCAACCGTCCATCCTGCCCAGCGTTCCGGTTCCTCCCGCGTTAGATACCACCACTGATTAGGCCCCCCTCCCCGGGCCAGCCCACCCCCCCAGAACACCTTCCCCCCATTTCAGCCTCCCTCCCACCTTCCTCCTGCCCAGAATAGCCCCTTCACCAGCCAGACATGGCTGACACAGGAGCAGCTTGCTTTGGGCATGATGCATGGCCAACGCAACTGCTTGCATTGGCTCTGCGTGTCTCGCACTGGTGCAAAAGTGCTTTATAGCATTTTTGCGACACTGCAGGGCTGATGCAAGCAGCTTGCGTTGGCTCTAGGGCGTCCTTGGATTGCACCCTCAGTAACATCTGAACCATTAGTAAACTGACAAATTCTTATTGGTGTTTTTCTACTCAGAAGTCCCATTGAGTCAATGGGGTTTACTCCCATGTAAGTGTGCAAACGATTGCCAGAGGCTGGCAAAAGAAAGCAACAGATGAATGAGCAATAAGCAGCAGGATGGATTTAAAAACAAATAATATTAGACCAACCTGATTACTTTTGCTGATTGAAACACCCCCCCCCCCCCCAAAAAAAATGTGGAAGAAGAGAATGCCACAATCTGGAACCCAGCAAAATATTTATTAAAGTGTTTGGTCATTAGATGAATGGGTACAGTGTCTAGCAACTGACACTGACATCCAGCTTGCCTTGTCTGGAAACTGGGTTTCAACTGGATGACACATTGCTGTCAATACCCAAATTGGACTTCGGAAATCTCCCTCTCAGTATAATGGAGAGCCTCAATCCCTGGGCTTCTCCTGAAAAGTTTGAGATTAGTGGAGGCTGGCGGTCTTCAGATGGTGCAGGCGGACTGCCTTCCCAGTGAACTGAGAGCAGGCAGGTTAAAACACTAACAAGAAAAAAGAGATTTATTAAAGGACAAAGAACATCAGGGACGAATTAACATAATAGCAAAAGCAGTATATGATATGGGTTCCATAATTTTGAAGGCCCCACACTAGGGTAATGTATTCTAAGCAAGTAGATAATCTAAGCAAGACGGCACAAAGGTAAATGGAAAACAGCAGAAAGCAGCTTCCAATGCAGCACAGCGAGAGGGGTGGAGTTAGGAGGAGGTGTAAATGGAAATATCTACCATTAATGGATAAGCAAACAAACCAAGCACCTTTTTCTTGGAAGGCAGGCAAAAGCAAAATGTGCTCCTTCTCCAAAAGAAAAGCAGAGCAATGTACTAATTGGCTAGCATAGTTGCCAATCTATCCCAAAGGAGTGTGCAAGAGTCCTGATTGAGTCACTACTGTCCAATCAAAGTGGAAGTTAGTTGATCACTCAGAGGAGACAGAATGGGGCTGAGGAAGAGCTATTACATTGATTAAAACTCTGGCTCAAGCAGTCTGGGAGTAAAAATATGAAGACAACTGTATTTAGAGAGAATTGGTCAGCGCTGTGTAAGTAGGTTTACACACAGGCAGTTCCATAAAGCTTTGAAAGTGCTCGCGTTGGCCCAAGAGATGTTGCGCCAATGCGGGGGTGCTGGTTGGAGCATCGCTGCTAGTGATGTTGGGCCGGCGCAAGCACGTTGGGTTGGCCCATGGAGGGTGTTGGATTGTGCCCTAAATTACATGGAAGGGCCTAAATTACATGGAAGAGAGGCTGTAAGATGGCCAGAGAAAGCTTTTCAAGCCTTACCCAACATGCCTCCTTCATAGGCTACTTTGATAAGACTAGACAAAAGCTGATGGACAGATGCCACAGAACTTCAAAACTATTATAGTAATACCTAATATGTACACAACATGCTGTGGGGGATTGCAGGGCTTGTCTTTCCATTGTACAGAAACAGACATGTGAAACTTTACCAGTGAAATGTCTGCTTTTCGCATCATTTCCCTCTACAATGTGTTCTCCATGGAGCAGCTCCCTATCCCATGTTCTTCTTATACCCCTCTAAACTTGAAACTGGTATTTGATTATCTTGAACATAGTTGGCCATTGGTATCAATGGGGATTTGTTCCTGGACTCCTCACTGATACTGAAATCTAAGGAGGGTCCACCAGAGGACCTCTGCAAGTGCCTTCTGGTTGCATTTGGAGGTGCAGGGAGGCAGCATGCAGAGGCTTTTGAGTGGCATGTCCAGTTTGCCAAAAAATCGGAAGTCCCTTTCAGAAGTGTTGGGCATCTTCTAAGGCATGCAGAGGTTGTGTGCAGTCTCCACATGCCTCAGAAGTCCTCTCAGAGGCTCCTGTGAGGCACTTTCAGTTTGCTGGAACCATGCACAGGTTGTGAGCAATCTCCCCACACCTCAGAAGGCATCCTGGAGGCTTCTATGAGGCACGTCTGAGTTGCTAAAAACCCTCTCAGAAGAGTTTGGGGGGCCTTCTGAGGTGCAGGGAGGTTGCACACGTCTCCTCGTACCCAGTGACGTCATCCGAGCGCGCAAAGTACCGGAACGCTCGGATGATTGACAGCCCTCCGCCCCTATGGCGGAGGGCTGCCACGCCTCCCCAAGCCTCACTGTGCCGGAATCAATCCATTTTAGAGCATTTCGGGTTGCTGGGGGGGGGGGGGGGCCCCAGCAGCAGCTTGGCCATCCTCCGGAGAGGCGGCGCGGCCCGGACCCTCCGCGGAACTAGTGCAACGGAGTACCGGGCCGTTCTGCCTGGATGATGCCTCTGCTCGTACCTCAGAAGACCCTCCAGAGGCTTCTGAGAGGCACTTCCATTTTTTGGCAAACCAGAAGCACCTCCCAGAAGCCTCAGAAGGCCTCCCAGACATAACTGGAAGGCATTTCCAGTTGCATCCCAACATCCTCTGAGGGACCCACTGTGGATTCAATTATCTCCAGATTTTGGTATTTGTGGGGGCCCAAGAATGGATCCCCAATGGATACCAAGGGCCAATCTATATTTAAATATGGTTATATTACTTAGGGCGCAATCCTACCCAGCACTGGAATGGCAAGGCTGGCCGGCCGGCCAGCACCATATTCAACGTGCAGTTGGGGAAGCTGGAGCCTCCCTACAGCAAGGGAACATTTGTTCTCTTACTGTAGAGGAGGCTCTAGCCTCCCCTATGCATTCCTCGGATCTGCGCCCACTAAAGAGCGAGCGCAGATCTGGGGAGACCGTGCGGCCCGAATCTGGATTGCGCGGCCTCCGGAACGGGCCTAGGATTCGGCCTTACAGCCGAATCCAAGGCCCACCCATGTCCCGCCCACATTCCGCCCTCCTTGCATCAATCCCTGGGGTGCGCTGTCATGGCGCATCCCTTGCGCCGGCCGGCTTCAGCTGATGCAAGGGAGGCTCTGCGTGGGTGCTACAGGGCCGGCGCTGCCACAGTGCCAGCCCCTGTGGCCTTAGTGCCAACGCAGGGCACCCGATCGGCGCCCCCACATCATCACTAAGCATGCAGCACTGACTCAATCCCGTTGTGCCAGTGTTGCGCGGAAGGTAGGATTGTGCTGTTATTCTAGCAATTTAAAATTTAGCATTCAAGTTTTGTGCTTTTCATTTTTTTTACTTTTTTTTTACATGTTTTTGTTTACATGTTTTTGAAAATTGAAGTTGGCTATTCTGGTGTGTGTGTGTGTGTGTGCGCAAGTAGTTAGCATTGCAGAGGGCATAACATGGCACAACATGGCAAAGGTAAGTCACGAACCTTTTGGAATTCTTTGAAAAGGTCAACAGGCACGTGGATGTGGGTGAACCTGTGGATATCATATACCTGGATTTTCAGAAGGCATTTGACACAGTCCCCCACCCAAGGCTGCTGAAGAAACTTAACAGTCAGGGAATAAGAGGGCAGGTCCTCTTATGGATTCAGAATTGGTTGAGGGCCAGGAAACAGAGAGTGGGGGTCAATGGGCAATTTTCACAATGGAGAGAGGTGAAAAGTGGAGTGCCCCAGGGATCTGTCTTGGGGCCAGTGCTTTTCAACTTGTTTATAAATGACCTGGAGACAGGGATAAGCAGCGAGGTGGCCAAGTTTGCGGATGACACTAAACTTTTCTGGGTAGTGAAGACCAGAAGGGATTGTGAAGCGCTCCAGAAGCATCTCTCCCAGTTGGGGGAATGGGCAACCAAATGGCATATGTGTTTCAATGTAGACAAGTGTAAAGTGATGCACATTGGGGCAAAAAATCAAAACTTCGCCTATAGGTTTATGGGTTCTGAGCTGTCTGTGACAGCTCAAGACAGAGATCTTGGGATGCTGGTGGGAAATTCAATGAAGGTATCGACCCAGTGTGGGGCAACAATTAAGAAGGCCAATTCCATGCTTGGGGTCATTAAAAAAGGGGTTGAGAATAAAACAGCCAATATTATCATGCCGTTGTACAAATCGATGGTAAGGCCGCACCTAGAATACTGTGTACAGTTCTGATCGCCATACCTCAAAAAGAACATAGTGGAGCTGGAAAAGGTGCAGAAGAGAGCGACGAAAAGGATTATGGGGCTGGGGCACCTCCCTTATGAAGAAAGACTGCAGCGTTTGGGGCTCTTCCGCCTAGAAAAAAGGCGCCTGAGGGGGGACATGAGGGGGGTCTGGGAAGGTACCTCAGACATCTAGTTGCACCTTCCATTGTGGCAACAGGTGGTGGAAATGATGGGCTTCCTACCAGGCTCTGGATTTCATTGCCTGCTGAAGACGAAGTGCTGCTCAAAGAGCAGAGCAAGTCCAAGGATGTTTTTAACTAACGAGGTTAGGATCTAGTGGACACAAAGATATACCACACATTAGAGCTCAGATTCATTGATGAGCAGAAATGAAGGAGAGTTGAGCGTTGCAGAGAGGCTTCTTCCAGGTGCGGGAACCCCAAAGATCTCATAATCCTATGCCATGTGCTGTGAAATGGGGCTTATCCCTCCAGATATAGGAAGTGATGTCAGGACTGATGGAGCTACAGAAGGAACCAAAATATGGCAGGCATAATGCTTGTATGATGGCATATTCCCCACACCTAAAAGGAAAGCAGTGGGTCTAAGGTTGATGCTCTGGGGTAGTGGTTCTCTGAGATCAGTGAAAGGGGACACTGGCTGCAACTTACTTCCCTTTAGCAGTCTTCTTCCTGCCGTATATCTTGCAGAACATATTGCTGTAGTTTATGATGGAGTAGTAGCTCAATAATCTGCAAAGACAAAGGACAAATTCATATTCTAACCTTTCCGTTTCTGAAATTTGCCACCATCCCTAAAAGATTCTATAGAACATAGGAACACACACACACACACACACACACACACACACACACACACACACACA
>JAJKFI010000038.1:6984632-7036181 GCA_029204185.1 Lerista edwardsae
CACACACACACACACACACACACACACACACACACACACACACACACCCCAGTTCCATCAATCATGGTTCAATTATTTCTGAGTTTAGGCTGCTGATCCCTACTGTTCTTTTGACATATGGAGAGCCATTATATGCTGTATTAAGGATTTATATGACACTAGTCTTCTCAGGGTGCAATACTGATCAACTTTCCGGCACTGGGGTAAGGGCAATGCAGTTCTGAGGTGCCTTGAGGAGGCCTCCATGACTGCAGGATCCAGCACACACACCCCATTGGCACAGCTGTATCAGTGTTGGGGAAGTTGGTTAGGATTATGTCCTCAGTAGCCTAGCAAGGGTTGGTTAACAATTTGGGTTTAACAAAAATATATTGCTTCTTCTCTCACAGTTGTGATTTTCTTCACTGGCTATGAAAAAATGGAAAACACTAAGGGCCAAATCCTATCCCATTTTTCAGCCCTGAAATAATAGTGCCAATGGGGTGTGTGCTGCATTCTGAGTCAGGGAGGCCACCTCAAGGTAAGGGAATATTTGTTTGCTTATCTTGGGGCTGCATTGGCACTAGAACCTTGGCTAAGATTGGGCCCTTAGTGACTGCGGGAACAATCCTAACCTTGAGTTAGGCCGGCATACTTAAGCCAGCAATGTCTGGCTGGCACAAGGGACACCGTAAAGTATGTTTGGACCACTCTCATAGGCAGAGAGGCCAGCACACAGATGTGCTCCATCCTCAAGGTTATGACTGCGCCCTGAGTAGAATTTTCCCTGCATATTTTGCCATGTATCTCTGCTTCCACAATATTTGAGGCTTGTGTATTCTTTTTTAAATGAAAGCTGGCAATTTGGGGTTTGGGGCAGCGGGTAACATCCATGGGCAGTATCGGGGCAAAACCTGGCCAAGTAGGCATTAGGTTACCCTACCTCACCTTGACATCAGTATCTGCATCAAATAAATTTGGTCTGATCTGAAATGTCAGAAGTTGGAGGGGGGGATAAAATAAAGATATTTGTTCTAATCCGCTGCAAGCATGCTGATCAGGGATTCCACCTGTGGTGTCAGACCTGCCGCTTTCAAACAATTTGTGCCATGATTGTTTCATGGAAAGAGGTTTGATGCTATAGGGTACTAGTTCTCTGCGAGTGCAACAAAAGGGGACACTGGATGCCACTTACTTCCCTCTTGCAAAACATGTTGCTGAAGTTTATGACGGAATAGATCAATAACGCTGCACAGACGAGACAAAAGGCCATGTGAACTGATGTGAGAAAGCAAAGAAACCAGAGGTCTCTCTCTCCATTCCCCCTGAGGCAGAGGTGAAATTCAGCAGGTTCTCACCTATTTGGTAGAACCGCTTGCTAATTTTAGTCTGGAATAGTCAGCATTATGGGCGCCATTTTCCCTAGATACATAGAACCAGTTGTTAATTCATTTGAATCCCACCACTGCCCTGAGGTCTCTGAGAGGCTGCTCACCTGTCCACATCTCCTTCTTCATTGAGCACGTGGTTGTGGGGCCATGAATCTGTTACACAAATGAGACAAAAAAGAACCATGGAGGATGAGTCAGGAGTCAGAATATCTGGTCTTTCTTTTGAATTCATAGGTTGTTATTTTTCAGTTTTAGACTGCCACACATATTCCACTTCTGTTTGATTCTTAGGGGACTTCCCAGATTTGGGGGCTTTCACTAGAGGGAAAGTTTTCCCAGGGAGGCTTACTTTTGTCTAGACTCTCTAACTTTGGGAGGTGGAAGTGAGAGCTACCCTGTTCGCTCCCAGTTAAAAGAATGAATGAAGCAGGTCGGGTGTTAGGCATTGACTGCTGAGTGCTCCCCCAGCCAGGCTCTTCTCCATTCAGTTCCATGTGTGAACAGTCTTAGGGTATGAACCCGAGTAGTTCTGGCAATTCTCCTTCATGGTTCTAGCCCAAAAAATTGGTTCTTACATTCAGAAGTGTGGACAGTTCAGTTCCTCCTCCTTGGGTGAGGCTTTGACAGATCCTGCACAGACTCCTAAGTCAGACCAGGACTCATCTTTCCTCCCACACCAAGTAGTAGACCAACCAGGAACCCCAGAAGATGATGAAGAAAAACAGAAACAAGGGCTGCTGTCAAGGCCGGAGGGGAAAGGCCAGGCCGAATGTGGGGTATTCCTGCGGGGGCTTCCACCATTCCCATAGGGCCTTCCAATCACCAAGAAGATTGCTTGAGGTGCCACCTCTTGTTGGTGGTGATATGATGTCACTGCCAACTGCTTCCAGGAGGCCCATTTGGGCTGTACGGAGGTAGGAGCAGGTGGAAGGACCAAAGGTAAAACTGCTCTGCTTGTCCCACTGACTGTAGAGATCCTGGCTGCAGTAGCAAGCGCTAGGCTTGCTGCGCTGATGCAGGGCCCCCTAAAGCTTGGGGCCCAATGTGACGACATTGGTCACATTGGCTTAAGGCCAGCCCTGGCTGCTGTGGCCCTGTGTCCAGTTCTGGTCGCCGCATCTCAAAAAGGACATAGTGGAGCTGGAAAAGGTGCAGAAGAGAGCAACAAAAATGATTACGGGGCTGGGGCACCTCCCTTATGAAGAAAGACTGCAGCATTTGGGGCTCTTCAGTCTAGAAAAAAGGCACCTGAGGGGGGACATGATTGAGACATACAAAATTATGCATGGAGGGGATAGAGTCGATAAAGGGATGTTCTTTTCCCTCTCTCAAAACACCAGAACCAGGGGGCATCTGCTAAAACTGAGGGTTGGGAGACTTAAAACAGATAAAAGGAAGTATTTTTTTACCCAGCGGGTAGTTAATCTGTGGAACTCTTTGCCACAGGAGGTGGTGATGGCATCTGGTCTTAATGCCTTTAAGAGGGGATTGGACAGATTTCTGGAGGAAAGGTCCATTGTGGGCTATAGGCAATGATGGATTGTGCAACCTCCTTACAAAGGTGGAGGGCTACTGGTACTGGGTGCAAGGGAGTGGCAACAGGATGCAAGCATCTTGTTGTCTCATGCCTCCCTGGGGCACCTGGTGGGCCGCTGTGAGATACAGGAAGCTGGACTAGATGGGCCTTTGGTCTGATCCAGCAGGGTTCTTCTTATGTTCTTATGCAATGAAGTCATGTTAGGGCATGTCTATCACAAGCATAAACATAATGCTACCATGCAACCAAAGAACTATCTTGCCTTTCTCTCCTGGCTTTAAAGAGCCAGGGTGGGTGCCCAGAAAAGAGTGCTAAGGTGATGACAAAGGTGAGTGGGGAATACCTGCCTTGGCTGCAAGCCTATACGAAATTACATGATTGTGCTGCAAGTGACATCCAGATTGGACTATGGCAAGTTGCTAGATGTGAGTTGAAAATGTGAGGTGCGAGCTGCCTTTGAAAAGCAGAAAGAATCTGTTGCATATGGTATGTTATTCCAGTGCTTTACCTGGTTTATTGGCTTCCAGTTTGTTTCTGAGCTGACTGTAATGTTGGTTTAACGCAATCTTGGCCTCTTCCAATATCAAGTTGCCTGCTCCATGTTCCTTCCCCTGTACGCTGAGGTGGAGCTACCTGGGACCCTGCAAAAATGTTTCAAATTGGGCCTGCAGCACTGCTCAGAATACTGCAGAAGCCAGAAGTTCTGAAGTAGTTGGAAATGAAATGCGAGCCGGAGGTTGAACAGGCAGCCCGCATAGCTGGCATGCACAGTTTGTGCAAGGTAAGTGAGAAGTGGCACGCAAGGGGAGCGTCTCCACTGTTGTGAAGAGACACAGTCTGAATGGAGCTGATGCTCCATTGCAGATATGCAGCCCTACATCCTTGACGCTTATTGAAATCTTGTGGTTCTTTATTTGTAACTTATAGGAAAAGAATCACATTGATTGGGGCAGCTATAACTCAGGAAACACCTACTTTGCATTAAAAATATTGTTTTAATATTTATGTGTATTTTTTTTAAATTTAGGGCCCCTTTATAATATATGCTACAGGCCCCACATGAGCTTAATCTATCCCTGAAGAACATCAGAACCAAAGAGGTAAAGTAAAAATCAACAAGCCATTTAAGGAAGCAAGGAATGACCACATATAGTTTAGGTGAACGGGTTATGCAGAGCAAAGGTAGACACAGAGGTTGGGGGCACAATCCTAACCTGGAGTTAGGCTAGCACAGTTAGACCAGCAAGGTTTGGCTGACACAAGGGACACTGTAAAGTACGTCTGCAACTCAGCCCAAACCTCCAGACTAGCTCTCCCAGCAGTTTCATGCAGATAAGATAACAAGTCAGAACTCTGCAGGGCCCCGAAGGCCATCTGCCAAGGGGATGAGCCATGACCCCCTAGCATCACTTTCTGCACTACCACCACCCCAAGGTGGGGCAGGAGCTAGCACAACACCGGTGCCAGCCAGCCCCAATTCCAAGAGGTGATTGATGGCGCCACACACACCCGTTGATTCCCGAAGCATCAATAGGAAGTAGGACGGCACCTCATACTGTTTAGTTGCAGACCTCTAGCGTCGGTTGTCCACCCGCGGTTTCAGTCCCAAAACCAGGCCAGAAGCATAACTGCAACGGGTCAGATAATCACTGACTTCCTTTAAAGTATGGGAGACAAGCGGACCCGTTTAAAATACAAGCAGGGGCTCAACTATTTCCTCGTCGCTCCTTTACATTTAAAGGAACATGATCTGCAGTTTGTCCTCAGCCCCCGTTGCGTTTGTCCTCAGCCCCCAACCTACCCTTCCAGAAAAGAGAATAGCTATGGGGCGGGGGGCTCCTGCGCTTGACTTCTCAGAGGAGCAGCCCTGACCGTGTGATCTCGCACTCTGAAATATGGCTCACTGCGCTCGATGGGATCAACTGCTAAGTTTTCATTTCACACGATCGGAAGCACCCGCTGAACCAAACTAGGAAGGCGCAGGGAAAGCGGCCGGCGTGCTTTGGGGCTGCAGCCGTGGAACAAGGAGGTTAGATTGACCTCCTTGTCGTGGAAGAAGAAGCCGCGCGCGCACTAAACCAACGAAACGAGAGGCTCCCCTGGTCCCAGCCAGCGACGAGCCACACCAACTCCAGCGCAGCGCCTCGGTAGAGCCGGCGCGAGCCGAACCCGAAGACCTGCTCGCGAGCCGGGCAGGGGGCGGGCCGTGGGCGGGCCGGTGGGGCGGAAGTGACTCCTCTCCTTCTCCGAGGGCCGGAAGTGCTTTCGGAAGGGACTCTAGCCGAGCTGGAGAGGCCTCGGGGGGCTGCTGTGAGGGTGAATGAGGCCTGGGAGGCCGCCGCGGGAGCAGGGTGAGTCTTCGAGGGCCCCCACGGGGAGGGAGCGGCGCCTGGGGAGAGCCAAGACCGGGCCGCGGAAAGGGAGGCGCCGGATAGGTCGGGGAGGTGGATGGCCGATGGTTGGTGGCAGTTAGGGAGAGGCCGAGGGCCGGGGCAGCCAGCTTGGGCGGAGTGGGAGCCTCGGGAACGGATGGAGAGAGAACAGCGGGGTCTGGAGGGGGTGGAGATGTGTGGCGAGGCTACGGAAGCTGTTTAGTTGGGGTGTGTGTGATAAAATTGTGTTGGGTTTCGGTGAGACAGTTGCAAAGGGGAAGGTGGCAGGGCCGCGGGTGCCAGGGTTGGGTCGGAACCAACCAAGAAGGAGCACGCGCTGAAAATCTTATTTACACCCCACCTTATTTTTCTAGTTTTTTGTAGTTTTACTCACCCTCGTCTTTCTTTAACACTAACGTGTGCCAGACTTTTTGATGGTGAAGGAAACGGCTCTATAGACTGCAAGGGTGCCATGCAGGACTCGTATTATTTTCTATTAATCGTCTTCCAAGAGGCTCTGATGTACCTAGTCTACCCTTTTATTCTCACAGCAAGCTTGTGAAGGAGAGCCTGGTAGGCTAGGCTGGGAAACAGCTGATGTCCAGGAACTGTTGTTTATTAGAATTAGTTGGCCCTTTGAGGAAACTGAGCACAAAACATGGAAAATTTGTTAACAGGTTTGATCATGATCTTGAAGCTATACTCCTTGTGTATCCAAATGAGAGAATTGTATTTCCCTTTTCTATGGTTTGTCCTGGAGGCTTTGAGGGAATATATTAGGCCAACTAGTATTCTCTGTTGCTAGACAGTTGAAAAACTTGTTTTTTTCTTTTTTAGTAAAAGGAAAACATCATTTTTGGTTTGACAAATAACAGTTTTCCTTAGATAGCTTGGACAAGCTGAAGATATATAGTGTGTGGGCATGATGGCTGGTCTTGTTTCCTCTTTTTTATGCAGATATTGCTCATGGATGAACCGGTACATGATCCAGCCTCAGCTCAAGAACAGACATCTGAACAGAACAAGCTGTATGAATTGTGGGAAGAAATGACCCTGAGCCCAAGGCAGCAGCAGCGGCGACAGCTTCGCAAGCGGCGGGGCCGCAAACGGCGTTCGGACCTCACACATCAAGCAGAACACGCTTGCTGTTACAGCGGGGCCTCTGAATCCAGCCTCGATGAAGCTATGGAGGACTGTCGGGAAGTGCTGACTGCCAACTTTAGTGACTCGGATGACATGGCAGATGCCAAGCGACATCCAGCACTCAGTGCAACTCTCAGGAGCAAGCAACACTCATGGCACGAGTCAGACTCATTCACCGAGAATGTGCCCTGTCGACCACTGAGACGCCGTCGAAAAGTTAAGCGTGTAACATCAGAGGTGGCTGCCAGTCTTCAGCAAAAACTCAGAGTGTCAGAGTGGAGCTATGAGAAGGGTTGCAGGTTCAAATCTGCTAAGAAGCAGCGCCTGTCCCGTTGGAAGGAGAATACTCCCTGGACATCATCCACCCGAGGACTGTGTGAGTCAGCAGAGACCAGGACCTTTCTCAGCAAAGGAGGAAGGAATGAGAGGATGGAATGTGAAGCAGATGAACAGAAACAAGGTTCTGATGAAAACATGTCAGAATGGTGAGATCTCCAGACCTTTCTTCCCTCGTCTTGGGTTCTATTTCATGTTTGGGTTTTACAGTTGCTTTCATGTGGCTGGTCTCTCATTTTGGTAGCTGCAGTGTCTTTCTGTCCATTGCCCACTTTATTAAAAACCTTTTTGTGGCACTAGTCTTTGAGAAAAGCACATAGACAGGCTTCAGTGTTCATGTGAGCCTGTATAATCATGTCTTACATCACTGCTTCCCAAACTGGTGGGCCAGTGACGTGATCCCCACAATTGAAAACCGGATAGGTGGGTTCTGATAGCTATTTTTACCTTTTTGGAACCTTGGGGGGCCCTGTAGGAAGTATCCATGTGCCTCACTGCGCCCCCTGGAGGCCAGCACTGCCTTCAGTAAAACACCCTCTTCCATCCCCAGCAGCGGTGGCAATCCTGGGGATTGTGGCAGTGCTACTCCCCTGCAACTACAGCAGGCCCTCAGTATCTATGTGGTTTCTATTCCTGGATGTTCCCAGCTCTCTGAGGCCTTAGAAAATCACCTGGACCCATTTAAAGTCAACTTCCCGGGCGGTCACGCGTGGTCTCTGTGGGCTTCAGAAAGCCTCCCGTTACGTCCCAACTGTGCTCAGAGGGCTGGAGGGGACAGTTCAGCGCCCGTGGATACTAAAATCAGGTTTGACCAGGTGCATGTCAAACCTGTGGATAATGCAGGGCCGTTGTACTTGCATGGTTCCAAACTTCTTCATAGCAGTTTGGGAACCATTGTCTTAAGTTGAGGCAAGACTCAACTACTTTAGTTCTTTTAGAAATAAGATGTTAGGAGTCCTCCATGATCTTGACCCCAGGTATCTGTAGAAACACAATTGCTTCTGCATTAAGATCTTCTATCAGGTGCTTCTGTATAAGTCTCTGCTGCCTGGAGTGGGGGCTTTAAGATCTAGAGTTGTTTTGCTGGAAGTACCTCAGTAGTGGCCTCCTTGTTATTGGTGTTTAGGAAGTAGGTGAAGATTATTTCAGATGGCATTTTACTGAATTTTAGTTTATACTTTAAGCTGGAAAAATGATTCTTAATTATTGTCTGGTTGCATATTCAATTTTGGATTAGATATACTTTATTTTTGAAATGTCTGTTAAACACTAATGGATTGTAGTGAAAACCTCAAATGTTAAAAGCAGTATTCCAGACTGAAATATTGGAAGTGATGATTGTTCAATTGAGTTGTTTTGTTTTGTTCTTTTGTAGGCCATTATGTATGAGAATGAAGTGGCCCAGATTTGTAGGAGGGTCATACACTAAATAAAAATGTGAAATTTGTTTTGGGAAAGTATTGGAGGGTTTAGTGGCACCCTTGTCAGAATGCTTGGTTACTTAAAGCATAATAGAAGTGAAAACTTGAGTTTTGGAGGGTTTTCTAATGATAGTTTAATCTTCAGGGTGAAAATGAAGGCATGGTGATACAGTGGTTCATACTTCTTGCTGTCTCAAATCTCTCTGCTTATGGTGCACTTTGTACAGCTGACAAAGGCATATTTTGGGGTGTGTGTGTGTAAAAAAAAGCCCACTCCAATTCTATTCTACAATTACTATTCACAGCAATACTGTAGTAAAACAGTATAATAAAAGAAATCTCTTCACTGCAAGTTCATCTCCTTTGGGCCTGAGGTAGTGTATGTAATCCAGCTTCTTTTGGTACAACTAGATTTCTCATAGTGCTTGATTCCAGCTAAAATACTGTTCTGAATTATCCGGTTAGTTGCTGCATTCCACAGCTTGTTGCATACTGGATGATCATACTATCCACGTGTTTCCCTCCTTGTAGCTCACTTCCTTTCTTATTTGATTGGGTGTATTTGGTGATTGCCTAAAGTACCAGTTGGGAGCTTGGCTAGCTGATGTATTAGAGGTTGCCTCCCAGGAAATTAAAAAAAAAAATCCCACTCCAGTAGTCTAGTGACAGAGATAGAGTGTTCTGCCTCTCTCTCTTTCTTCATCCCAGTCTGACCTTCTGCACCCCCTCTGTGCCTCTTGTTTTCTTATTTTTATAGAAAATCAATATCTTTTCTGACACAAACAATAGCTCAGGAGCAGAACTAAATGGGGGGAGAGCTGAGATCTGTCTATCACCTCTCACTTTAACTCTTCCAAACTATTTAATTATAGGCATGCTGTGCCCCAGGTGTTTGCAACAGTGCAATTGCTAAATGAGGGCCATTTTAACCAAAGATTGGGTGATCAATAGCACTCTATAGCAGTAGCTTGTTGGATCAATAGCATTCATTATTTTGTGGTTAAGGTAAGTAGCCTCCATTGTAAGTGGAGGTCATTAATCAGTGCTTACTGGACTGCAAGGCCTGTGTTAAAGGACAGTGTGCTTGCTTGTATGAATGCAGTGTGCAGAAACTGAGGAGTCCTTTGCATGAACCTTTTTTGTTTAAGAAGTAAGTAAGAAGGTGGTAAGAAGTAAGTAAGAAGTAGTAGTAAGAAGGTGGTTGTAGTTCTGGAGACCTATAAGAATTGCTGTTCTGTGATTTACTTTGTTCCTTCATGCTGTCTTGGGGAATTGGAATGGTTGGTGGTAGTTCCAAAGCAAAACTCTTATTACTTTAAAAGAATCTACATGCCATCCATCCAAACATCTACTCTTCACTGCCAGTCAAAATTTCTAACCATTTAATGGTTCTTCTGAAATGTTGGTTAGAAGATTCCCAGAGGTTATTGATTTCCATTGTCTCGCATAGCTTTTTTTCTGATGTTGTGCAATGTTATTGACCTGGTGTCAAACACATCTCCTTTCCATGTGCATAACTTCATAGATGTATTCTTGAGAATAATTTAGAAGGCAAACTTGGCAGATTTTGGGAGATGGCAGTCTAAAGTTGAGATGGAGTGACTGAAAGAATGATTTATAATGGGACTGCAGGAAACCATAGAAGAAAGCTGCAGGAAACCATAGAAGAACATCAGTATAGTATAGATTATGGAGGCCATCATTACTCGAGGTTGGGATCTCTGTACTCTTCTTGTAAAGCCCAGCTGTACTTATATTAGTATTTTCAGTTTTGCCACACGACGGACAAAGTTCTAAAGCATCTTGATACTGACTGTTTTCATGCTCTTGGGCAGTAGTTCCAAACCAGGGGCTGCAACCCAAATGAAGGTCATGTGCATGTTCTTGAGGGTCATGGGATGGTCTTAGGGATGGGGGAAAAATTTGTTGATGTCTGGATACAGACATCTGGCTCTGATGGACCTAGACAAAGTGTTGGCTGTGCCCTTCCATTCGTGGAACATGCCACTTTTGAGGTACCAGGCCTTAAAATTTTCTGATTCTCTAATTCTCTGAATTCTTTTTCCAGTGAAACCAGCAGTGTGTGCAGCAGTAGTGACACTGGCCTTTTCACTAATGATGAAGGTCGCCAAGGTAATCATGGGCTTGTGTTCTTTTTCTTTCTTGTGGTGTTCCTAAAACATAATTTTATGTTTTAAAACATATAAAATAAAAGACAAAGGCATGTACATGGAATTGGACCCAGCATTATGTGATTGATAATCAGATTAAAAAAGTGTGGTCTTTACAGGCATGCCCCAGTATCCACTGGTTCAGTATTTATGGGTTGAGTTATCCATGGATACTGGGGATGCCTATTAAAATCTTTTTTTTACCCTATTGCAGCAAAACCACTGATATTCCCCTATCTTTAAAAAGGCATCCCCAATAGCCGCAGTTTCAGGTATCCATGGTGGAGTCTGGAACGGAACCTCAGTGGATACCAGGGCATGCCTGTATATTCTTTCTACTGAAGATGTAAAATATATGGAACTCAAGGGAGCAAATATTGCTCAGTATCCAAAGCATCAAATGTTGTTAATTTATGGTGAGGGTGTTTTAGTTCTTGTGTGTACTGAACAAAAATCTCCACATTCTCTGATCAGCTCTTTCAATTAAAGTTAGGGAGAATTCACTAATTAGTTCACATGGTTCATTCTACAACATGTGCTTCACTTTTTCGTATTTGCGCACTTTGGAATTCTTTGGGGGTGGGTGGGAACTATGAGACGGTTGGGTGGAAATAAGCATGTAGTGGGAAGAATTGTGTATAAGCAGAAATTGGAATGTTTGCTGAATGAAAGAAATTTATTCAAGATGGTATAATGCAGTAGTTCACAACATTTCCTGGGTCATGGTATCTCCATAGGCTCTTCTTCCCATCTAAGCTAGGTGCTGTCATCTTTGATCCCAGTCTCATGAGATCCAAAATGGTGGCTCTCAGGGGGCACAGATAGGAGGCGTGACTGAGAACAACCGTTGTGCCCCTGTGAGTGTGTTGCAATGCCCTAAGGCATTGTGATACACACTTTGAAAACCCCTTGACTCAGACCTTCAGAATCTACACTGAAATCCCTTGGGCTAGTCACCATCTGTCAGCCTACGTCACAGGGTTGTTGTGAGGAGAAAAGAAGGAACTATGCACACCACCCTGAGTTTTGTGGTGGAAAGGCTGCATAAAAATGTGAAAAATTAAATTTGGCTAGGTTTGATGTTGAAAGCATGTGTTGCTGTTCTTGGCTTGTTCATGACGATTTGGCCATTCATCCCCCAGTATCCTCTGAAATTAACCAGGATTGTCAGATGTATTACACTGAGACATGTGTAATGTAACATTTTAACAATTATGTGACTTCTCAGCACAGTCTGAGAATTTGTGGAGGTAGGTGTAGAGAGAAGGTGATGTGATAGAAGTGATGCATTAAATTCATAGTAACATAAAATAAAGATGTAAATACAGGCTAATAAAGAAATGCATTCCTTCAATGGATAAAATGCAGTATGAAAAGTATATTTAGTTTTGTCACATTTCTGTGTTGCACCTCGGAAGTTAAGACTTGAAGAAGGTATCCAGATACTGTTTGCTCTGGATAGGATTAGCTGCTGAAAACAATCACATTTGTGCCTCACCCCTTCCTCTAATTTGTTCAGAGTAGCATACAAAATCCCCCCCCCATATTTTATCCTTACAATCACAAGGAAGGATAGGTTGAGAGATGGTGACTGATTTGAACCTAGTCTCACAAGTCGTAGTTCTGAACATTCTGAATCTGTTAGGGTCAGATAGTTTTTCTTGTGCTATGGGATGCTTGTGTATTAGAGAATCTATCGTTCTGATGAAATGTGAAACAAATAGCCAATGAAATTCTTTTATCTCAATCCTGAATGTGGGCAGTTCAGGTGTGTCTCGGCAGCACAGGAGAAGCTCAACTGGGTGTGAAATCTTTTTTTTGTAAACTCAGCCTGTTTTTTCTTCTTTGCCTCTCCCAGGCTTCTCAAATAGCCAGTCAGGCAGGAAGGCAGGCTGTCTTAAAGGCAGGCTAGGTCTTAAAGCCTGCAATTTACAAACCCGGTACAACTGCAGATGGAAAACATTCTCCTTGCTTCCTCTTTCCTCCCTCCCTCTGGGCTGTTCCATTACACATAGGGCATAAAAGCAGCACCTTGTATTATAAAAGCAGCACCTTGTAAACGTCTTCAAAAAAATAGCGGCATGGCTCAGATTCTTTCCCCACTTTCAATCAGGCTCCAGGACAGGTTCCTCACAAGCTCCATTCCCTAAGTCCCAACACCCACCTCCGGAAGTAAGGAGATGTGTGTGTGGAACATTACTTGTGATGTTTCACATCCTGACTATTGAATGTAAACAGTAGCTAAACCAAAGTTGCATTAGGGTTAATTTTGAGTTAGTCATTAAAAACGAAATATGGTTATCTCTTGACTGTATTATTTAGAAGAGTATTTATGATATAAAAATGCTATGATTAGGAACTTATTGGGATTGTATCCTAAATTGAGTTAGTCATGACTAAGTACAGGTTGAGTCTAATTATCCTGGGATTTTTAATCCGTGGATTTGGCTTAGTGCTGGACCCACGTTGAGCCAAATTCAGCTCAACCTGAAGCCTCCAAGGGTGACTGGAGCTGTGGTCTGGTTGCCTCCGCAGGGTCTTCTGAGGCCCGTCTAGGCCTCACATGGCCTTGGTGGGGCTCTGAATGGCCATTTTGGCAACAAACTAACTTCCAAAACCGGAACTTGCTGTTTTATTGGGGAGGGGAGGCATTCTCAGCCCCACTAAGGCTGTGTGTAAGGCGCCCAGCTTTGGCAGTGCTCAGAACCCCCACTCCTGTGCTCCAATTGGGTTCAGTGGGTGGAGAGGAAATCCCCATTCTGAGCCCCACCAAAGCTGTGTGTGTTTGCACGCAGCTTCAGTGGGGCTCAGAAAGCCCTCAGAAAGATGGGGTGGGTGGAAAATCCACGGGTTTAATTATCCGTGAGGGTTCCAGGGAGAGAATCTTTGCAGATAAAAGGCCCCACCTGTACTGTACATTTCCAAGTACTGTACTAAATACTGTATATGTGTTGGAAACATAATCTGGAAAATATCTCTTGGAATACTTATTTCAGTGTTGCAACTTTGCCTTTTGTTTGTATAAGCTTTCTAAATCAGCTAGCTTATAAGTGTGTTTGCTAGCATGCAAGCTGAGAAAATGCTATAAATTAGGGAAATGGGGTGGACTGTTATCAACTTTGTGTCATGAGGTAAAATGCAACCTTCACTACTCATAGTCAAAATCTGTTAATTTTAGGTACTATTTTAAGAAAAAACATTTTTGGCCTTTCTAGATTTTTTTTTCTTTTGCTTGGTTGTATGTGATTGTTACTTACCAACTGAAAGGGATCCTTCCTACAAGCCAGGGTTTCTGTTGTAATATTGTTCTGTTGTCCTAGCACAATCAGTAAGGTTGATTATTTCCCCCCTTTTTGGTCTATAATTCTAACAACGTTATTTCCAAGACAGAAATAACATGTGTAACTTCATGAGATATCTATAATAGGCAGATGAAATAAATCTCAAACCTACGATAATGTAACACTTTTATTTTGTGTTTACACGTAACAAATATGAAGGATGAATTCAAAAGCCTGAGAATAGGAACATGGAATTAGAGCTGGTGTAATGTGGGTGGTAGAAGGTTGTCTTTTAGGTACATGTACTTAAGAATAAGTTGTTCTTAAGGGGAATGCTGCTTATTATGTTTTTATTTAAGGCCAAACTGCATTCAGTACAAAAAGCATTATTGAATAAATTAAGACTTGGATTTATTCACAGGTAGCAAGGGAACGTGATGGTGCTGTGGGTTAAACTGCTGCTGCTGGGCTTTCTGACCGAAAGGTTGGGAGTTCAAGACCATGCAACAGAGTGAGCCCCTGTTGCTTGTCCCAGCTCCTGCCAACCTAGCAGTTCAAAAGCATGTAAAAATGCAAGTAGATAAATAGGTACCACTTTGGTGGGAAGGTAACGGCGTTCCGTGCACTACAGTGTATAGTCATGCCCATGGAAGCTTGTCCTGGGACAAATGCCGGCTCTACAGGCATAGAAATGGAGATGAGCACTGCCCCCTACAGTCGGTCATGACTAGACCATTCGGTCATGGGGAAACCTTTACCCTTAGCAACTGTGGAGGAGCAATGGGGAGCAACCTCCACCGGAAGCTAGTGGAGGACAGGGAGACCTGGTGTCACAAAGAGTCGGACATGAGTTGGCAACTGAATGATAGCAGCAACTGTGAAGGGCTGCAGTGCACTTTGGCGCCGTGGTACAGAGTTATATAGCACTTCTTTGGTATTATATATAGCACAGAGGTATTTTGCACTGTTTTCCTGCCAACCCCATATATGGCATTTAGAAGTAAATTCTCCTTCTGTGCTGTGGTCCTGATCCAAATCATGGCCTGCTGTGGCTGCTATTCAGGAATATAACCAAGCCTCTAATTATACTGATTCATTCAATATCAAATGTAGTTTGTCCCATAAATAGCTAAAAGGTCAAATAATAGTGACTTTCGTGTGTGTACAAGGAATAGCAATGGGATATCCTGAGGTATTTGAATAGCCTTTGCTTCTCTCTTAGGAGATGATGAGCAGAGCGATTGGTTCTATGAGGGTGAATGCGTCTCAGGGTTCACAGTCCTGCACAAGTGGGGAGCTGACCATCGCTCGGACATGGAACGCATGGACTCAAGCCTGGAAAAAATATCAGACTCCACATTCCTTCTGCCCTCTCGGCCTGCTACAAGAGGTACGTTCTTGTAGGTGTTTGGGGGATTGTTGCTGAAAAGTCAAGTTCATCAGCTTCTGTGATATTTGTTTGCAACATGTACTCAGTTTGCAGTTATGGGCTTAGGGAGATTTTGGACTTAATTGTAATATGGAAGCAAGGAATGTCAATGCCACTTGGTACCTCTCAGAAACAAATTAATTTTGCTGCATATAAATGTGTCCTGATTTACAGGGGAATGCTCTGATGTTTTTTTTTCCTATGGCCTATGTTAGCTTTTATAGTTTGGGCAGATTAATATCTTCAGTATTTCAGTTCTCTTAGCATGATGAAACCATTTGCCGTAACATAGACTTAAAAAATGAGCTAAAGTAGTTAGTCGCCCCCAGGAAGGCTCATAGAATGTTAGACTTGAAAGAAATGTTGAAAGTTATCTTGTCTACCTCCCTGCTCAATGTAGACAATTACTACAGCATTCCTGACAAGCTGCCCATCCTCTCTTTGAAAACCACGAATGAGGAAGAATTCAGAACTCCATAAGGTGGACTGTTGCAGTGCTGGGCAGCTCTTATAGATAGGAAATTTCTTCCTTGTGTTTAGTCAAAATCCACGTCCCAATAGTTTCAAACCATTCATTTTAGTCCTGTCCTCAGGACCTGAGTAGGCAAGCTGTGACAGCGCTTCAGATATTTGAAGATGGCTTTTATTATCATTAAGAATGTTTATATATTGCTTTTCAACAAAACAAAAAAGTTTCCATAGCTAAACAAAAAAGTGAATGGTTCCCTGTCCCTAGAGGGCTTGCAGTCTAAAAAAAGACACAAGAGCAACAGCAGTCACTGGAAGAGACGCCATGCTGGAGTGAAGAGGGACAGTTACTCTCCCCCTGCTAAATATGATGGCATGATAAAGGGTGCCTCTTTGCCCAGTTAGCAAGGCACTTTATATAAGGAATCTTATCTCCCCTTAGTTTCCAAGCTGAATATACTGTTCTCAACTGTTCCTCATAGGACTTGATTTCCAGATCCCTCACCATCTTTGTTGCTGCCCTCTGAACCTGTTCTAACTTATCAGTGTTCTTAAAATGTGGTGCCTAAAAATGAATGCAATATTCCAAATGCAGAGTATTACTCATGATCTGGACTCAGCTTCTGTTAATACAGTCCAGTATTGTATTAGCATTTCTTGCAGTCTTATTGTACTTCTGGCTGATTTTCAGCTTGTACAGGCGGGAGAAACGTCCCTTTCCCCGTAGCATAAGTGCCTTAGATTTCCTGTGGACCATGGCTGATGGCTCACACATGTTTTGCAGACCACAGTGAGAAGCAGTGATCTAGTGCATGTTTTAAAAGCTGCTCTCCCAGAAGGATATCTTGGGAGACTTCATCAGATGCTTTGTTTAATACATTATGTCTATAGCATTCCCGCAATCTCAAGATGACCTGCTGGAACATATAGAGATGCAAAGCTGCTCTGTACTGAGTCTGCCATTGGACCATCTAGCTCAGTATTAGCTCAGCCTCCAATAGGGGGCATTCCCAGCCCTATCTGGAGATCCCAGAATTAAACTTCGCAAAGTTGATGTTCTACCACTCACCTGCAGCTCTGTTCCGTATAACCGATAGTGACTTCTTGGATGTGGGTACCCGAAGTCTTTGATCATATTTTTTTGTTTTGCAAAATGAGTCCTTATGCTGAGAAAACTGAAATGACCATGCTACATAAGATAACGCAAAACCTGAAAATTGAAATTAGGTCTAGGGTCTTGGTTCCATATTTGAGATTACAGTTATACATAGCCTTTGTTCATTGTTCTTGTGTCTTCAGTGCTCATGTTCTTATTTTTTTCAGGGTTTCAAGCGCGTTTGAACCGCCTTCCCAGTGTTGCTCCCCGCTGCCTTAGGAAGGGCCGAAGGAGGCTGGTTGGCAAGGTATTGGCCTTTCAGAAGGTGTCAGTCTCTGGTGTCTGGTCCAGAACCTGCTGCTAGAAGTGGACAATGTGGCTAACTTGGTTTAATTGTGTAAAAACTTGCAAGTAATAATGGTAAAACAATGTTTTAAAATGGATTTCAGAAGAAAAGACAGTAAGATGATATTTAGGAAAGGAACTTGGCTGTATACAAGGATGTGGTAAAGGAGAGATAAAGAGGCGCAAGACTGCAGGGAAGAGAAACAAAGTGCTACGTTGAATGGAGAAAAAGTTATTGGCTAGGATGAAAGATTTTGCAGAATTATTACTAGGGGGATACTCAGTACAGCAGCTAGTCTTTGTGCTGTGTATTGCTCCCAGCAACATAGTTTCTGGTCCCTTAAGTGTTCTGTGTTATAAACATTTCTCACTGTCCTTAGCCCCATCCTTCTGTGGGGCTGAGCTTCAACTCTGCATCCTCTGCCCCTTAAACAGGAAGAGGATAGGGAAGCACACTTGCAGAAATGTGTTATGGGAAGCTGGACCTTTTAAACTTCTGTCATCACTGTATATTGTATTTTAGGACCTAGACCAGTCTGTTGCTTTCCTCACAATCTTCTGAGGATTTGAGTAAGGAAGCAATTCAGAGAAAGCTTGTGTTTTAGTGCAGTGGTTCCCAAAGTGTGTGCTGTGACACTCTGGTTCACTGTTGAAAGCAGCCAGGGCTACCACAGCATCCTCTTTTTCCTTGGGCTTGGCATGTGTGCAGGTGTAGTGGGGAGAGACAGACTGGGAGGTCAGAAGTGGCGACTTGCCCTGCATTCAGTTCAATGGTAATCCTCTCATTTATTGGCTTGGCACATGCACAGGCCTGGTGGGGAGAGACGGACCCGGTGATGAAGGCAGGAAATGGCGACTTGTTCCACGTGCTGCTCAACAAGAAGTTATTGGTGTGGCACGTGCATGCAATAGGAAGAGACAGAATTTTACACAGGGCAGAGTGGAGTGGCCCTGAACCAACTAGGAGGTATACACAAAGGAAAATAGCTGCTGCTGCAAGAAATAGTTATCAGGGGCAGTGGTGTGAGATCACGGCCTCCCAAGGCCATTCACCCTCTCCACCTTCTTGCCATGAAAAAGCCCTTCAAGCCTGGGAAGAGCAATGGAGGACCTGGCCGTAAATAGGCCAATGCCCTAGTTTATATGAAGCAACGCACTCTCTTGTCCTATCTGAAATCATAAGGGGAGAAGAGTGCTTCTGGGCTTCAAAATGCAATCTTGTGTATGTCTACTCAGAAGTAAGCCCTACTGAGTCCTCCCGTGTAAGTGTCTGTAGGGCTTGCAGACTTATTTTCCTGCTTGAGGTTCATCACTTTCATTTGTGGTTGAGGATGATTTCATGGTGCAGAAACAGATTGAGTGGGGGAGATGTGTTGAAGTTTGAATGATGGGGGTAGTTCAATATCTGGATGCTACCAAGGACTTCAAGCTCACATATGTTGAAAGCCCCTCATGCTAAAATGGCATTAAAGGAGGGACTGAGGGCAGTTCTTGTTTGTGACGACTGCATCTTTACCAAGAAAAATATATCCCAGATGATGAAGTGGAGCCAGTAAAATGGGCAAGAGGCCTCTTCAGTGCTGAGACACCTTTGCATTAAAGTAGTAGGAAGCAGAGCAGCTCATTGACCTGTCTACATTGAAAGTAAGCTTCTAATCTGAAGCTTCTAATTGGTGCCAATGTGAAGATGAATACTCAGTAATAAGGAAGTTCTGTGTCCTTTGATCCCATTCGCTACTACTTACCTCTTTGAAGCTGGCTTTTTCCTGTTAATTGAAAAAAAAAACATTTTTCTACAGAATATTTTTTAAAATTTGTTGTGTGGTTAATCTTACACATGTTAAGAAAGATTGTTCAGCCTATGAAACCTGTTTTGTAAAGAATACTGTATTGTTAACAAATTAAACTGTATTGTTTTTGTTTTGTTACCTCCTGTAATTATAATATGTTCCATTTTTGGGGGGGGGGAATGGAAGTACTAGTGAGGCCAGGCTTATTCTACCTCCAAAATAACAGTAATAATAACAACAACAACAACAGGGAGCCACGGCCCAACAAACCATTAAGTCAAGGGAGCTCTGAATCAAGGCTCTGAATTAGAAATAAAAGCTCTTTGGAAGGATCTCCTCTACCATTGGAGCAGAATGATGTAATATGCTTTGTGTATATAGGAAAGTGGTTTTCTTTATTCCTCTGGTAGATTCTTCATACCTCTTCTTTTCTCTTAGCTTGCTAAGTTAGCTTGTAGAAACAGAACTTCAGTTATGGTGAATGGACTGCATTGGCAGTGACTTATCCGGCCAGTGGCAGGGACCTAGGGCTGTAAGCTTTTTTGGAGGTACCTCTAATGAACTCAAATGAGAATAGTAATATTTATTTGCTTAATTTAATTACATCACCTTAAAGGGATCTTTGTCATTTGCAGTGGAGGTCACTGCTCCCCCTCCCCCATTTGCCTCTAAATCATAATAATAAATAATGAGTTTCATTCAAAGCTCCCCGCCAGCGAGCTGCTAATTACCCAAAGTATGGCTTTTAATGTACATAGTAATAAACTGTAAATTTAAACATTATAGCACTTTAGGTTAATAATTTCTTTGCTGTAACAAATAGCCTATCTTTGACCCCAGCTGCTTTCCTCACAAACCTTGCATGTGTTGGTGCTTGGGGAAGCTGGGTATGAGGCATCGATGTCACTGATCTCTGTCTTTTGATGAATTGCTCTATGACAGCAAGCAATCGAAGGAATGGAAACCAAAATGCAAGTGTTCATAGTGACCTGCATAACCGCACACTGAGTGTGACTTTCTAAAAAGCTGATTTATTTTTGGGGAATGTTCTGTAGCTCCCTTTGTTTTTGCTGATGTGGATCATTACCTTTTGGGTAATTGTTGGGTTAATAAACTGCCCAAGGGGATGTTGGCCAGTGGCTGCAAACTAGTTTGGATAATGCTTCCAGAGATGAATGGCTGCAAATTCTTTGGGGTTATATCACAGAATTAGATCAAGGGGCTAATCTGGGTAAATTACCACACTTGGACCCAGTTGTGGGTTTACACTCACAAATATAAATAGGCTAGCCAGGTTTCGCATAGTAATCACTTTGAGAGTATTGCAACCCTGCCTTGTATTTAACCCCAGTAGTTGAAGGTTCCCGGTTAACAAAGGCAAAATATGAATGGGCCTGAATAGCTTCTGAAAAAGTCCAGACGGAGGAGCTTCAGCATCCACTCTTCTAATGAGTATTTTCTGATAGTCCAAAGATGACAGAATATGGGACAAATTCAGCCAACTGCATTTCAGTTGTGCATCAGTTTTCATATGTAGATTTCATCCCAGCTTGGAACAATGAAGAAGCAGGTTGAAACTGCAGTTTCCCATAGGGGCCTTGGTGAATTGAATGTACTTCAAATCAGCATCTAATTGTGAATCTTTTCCCCAGCACACACATACAGAGCAGTGATTGTCTGCTTTGATGCAGGAAAATATGCTGTTGGCTACAGAAAGAACATGAGAAGAGCCCTGCTGGATTGGAGCAAGGGGCTGTTGGGTCCAGTGTCCTGTTTCCCACAGTGGCCAACCAGATGCCTCTGGGAAGCCCATGAGCAGGACATGATGAAGGCATCAGCCCTCTTCCTCTGTTGCTCCTCAGCAGCTGGTATTCAGTGTGGTCCTCTCTGAATGTGGAGGTTCTATACAGTTGTCCTAATAGCTATTGATAGCTCCCCCTTCCATGAAGTTGTCTAATCAAAGCCACCCAGGCTTGTTACTTGTTCATAAATTAATTAAAACTGTGCTGTTTAATTTCATTGGAAGACCCTGAGTATTATGAGAGAGGGGAAAATTCTCTTGATCCACCCTCTCCACATATGCGTATATTATCATCGTATTCTCTCTCCCACTAGCCTTTTTTTTTTTTGTAAATAAAAAAGCAGCAAATGCTTTAACTTTTGTGTACTTTCCCCAGCTTTACAATACCCTTTTTGAGATGAGGTTATTAGAACCATATGCAATATTTTAATTGTGAGTCCACTGTAGATTATATCGTGGCGGGACGATACTTGCACATTCTCCCCCTCCCCCCAAAAAAACTCCTAGCGTGGCATCCATTTTCCCACTTATGCCATGCACTGAATCAATATTCATACTGAGCTAGCTATCTACCATCCCAAGATCTCTTTTCCAGTTATCCAGTAGCAGTTCAGTCCTTTCCAAGTGACATATAATGTTTTGCCCTGATGTGCATCACTTTATAGTTGCTTTAAACCTTGTTTGTCATTTTGTTGTCCATTCACCCAGTTTGGAAATACCCTTTTGGAGCTCTTTGCAATTGTGTTTGTGCATTTTCACCATCATGCAGTCACCTTCAGACCTTTTCACCTTCCTGAATAATCTGGTATAATAGGCATGCTTGGCCACTTGTGCCAATGGCTAATCATGTACATATACTTTCAAAAAGCATTAGTCCTGGTCCAGTAGAGTACCCCACTTATATCACTCGGTTGTGAATGCAGTCCCTGTATTTCTGTTTTAAACTTCATATTCTTTAACCAGTTACTGATTTATATGTGGGTCAATTTTATTTGTGGGCCAAAAAAAAAAAAAAAGAGCAGCTGATTTCTAAGCTTTTTGCAAGTCCAGGTATAAAAGTGCCAGGTTGCTCTTTGTTCAAGAGGCATGCTATGCTTAAACATAATGAAGTATTATAGATCCATTTTCTCTGAAGGTAGGGTGTCTGGTAGGGGTAATTAGCCAGTTAGATACACTAAAATACCTGCAGGGTTACCATTTTCCTTTCCCCCACCTTAATTTGCTTGCAAAGCAAGAGGAATAAAGCCCTCCCCACTTTCTTGATGATAATCTGGGGGCAAGTAAGAAGATTTTAAATGTGACAGTTCAGGTTTTTGTCTAGTAATAAATTGCCTACCCTTGTGTCATCTGAAGCAATATTTCAAGTAAATCCTGAGCCTGTGGTTCTTATTGACAGTACTGGGAATGATCAGCTAAAATGCGAGTAGAGAGTTCACTAACATAACTGCTTTTTGACAAAAGAACAAAAGTGTGAAAGTTTTGTGTAGTGCAAATTACATGACTATCCATTTTTTTTATTTCTAACTTCCATGCTGATAACTTTCAGAACTGTTGGAATTGCGTCTCTTGGTTAATTACCCAAAGATTAATGAAGTTACTCTGGCACCCTGTAGGCATGAATGCATTGCCTTATGAGTGTGTCATTTGGTTTTGTGTTACCTGTTTTTTTATGTGACTAACAAACCAAAAATTCAAATATACATTACATAGATATAATTACCATAATTAGTTACCAAAACAAAGAGAAGAGAGAAAAAAGGGGGGATTAGAAGTGTTATCTGGTTTTTGAAGGAGAAGGAATGCCTGAGGTTCAGACTACATGCATTGGTGGCAGGCCAGTTGGTTAAACCTGGGTTTGCCCAACTACAAGATGGGTGTGGGGGGTATGATGATAAGAGGCATGTGTGTGAAGGGAGATAAACCTTCCCCCTAGTTGCAGCCCCTTCCCCTAGGTACTTTCCTTTTAACTGGGCTCACTTCCACTCTTGGACCCTGACTGGGTGACTGAGTAAATGAATATGTTCAGGCAGCAGCTTTCAGGAGGTAAGCTTTGGAAGAGTTCTGCTAATCTTACTGCTGTGCCCTTTTTCTTAAAGCCTCCTCCCCAATTTAAGCAAATGAGTCTGCCACTGTCTTGGAGTTTCAGCTGTTTAGTCCTCCCCCTGTCATTTGTGTTTCAGGAGACCACCATCGGCGCCATGGGCACAGACAGGATTAGCCATGTCATCAGTGATCCTTGCCAAAAAGAGTAAGCATTTGAATGCCGTTGACTAACGTCTAGAGAAAGGTCTGGGGAAAGAGGGAGGCTCGTAGCATATTGCTATATACATTCCTTCTTTTCATACTATGGGACAGCTGGAATGGATGTATTAGAGAACCACTGCCTACAGAAAGGGAGAACGTTATTGTTGCCAGTCTATAGTCCCATTGCACTTCCTGCTTCCCCCATCCCAGAAAAAAAATGGCTACTGCATGCCTTCCGAGTTACTTGAATGCTCTTTCTTACTTCTTTAATAATACATATTTGAAAAATGTACAAAGATTCAGCTAAGCTCATTAAATGTAAAAATGAAGTTGCTGCAGTACCTGGCGAGCTGCTGGGCACTACTCAAGGCACAGACAGTTTAGTTCAGAAATGCAGAGCATTCTTTAGCAACACAATTCCCTTGGATGTAAACCCATTGCCACAGGTGGGGGTGGGTAGATGAGCCTCAAATTGCCCTTTACTAAAAAATGGTAGTGTTTCCCTATTCTGTCAGTTGTTAATGAAGTATGGCTTCCTATGATTGTGCTCCAAATTATTATTTATTTTATTTGAAGAATTTGTATCCTGCTTTTCTTCCATCCTTAAGGGCACTCAAGGCAGCTTACAACATAATTAAAACAATATGAAATAAATATTAAGCATAAAAAGAAATATTAAATTGCATTTTACATTTCTCTGATCTTTTGGAGACTAGATTAAATCTCCTTGTTTGAAGTCTGTATTATAAGTGGATGCTTAATCTTCTTCCTCTCTTCTATTTCATCTATTTCATTTTTTCTCTCCATTTCTCTGATTCATTCTGGTCATGCTTCTACCATCTCTCCAGTTTCTGGTTGCCATCAGTGGGAATGAGAGGTCGCAATCAGGTAAGTTGGCTCTACTTTACTTTCTTGTATTTTCTCACCTGATTTCTCTCTCTCTAGAAAGAATAAAGTGCTGACTTCCAATTTCTTCCACATTGCAGCCTGTGGTCAAGAGGTAAGGCAGCCCTATCCTTTGGTTTGGCACCATACAGTAGCAGCCCTTAGATCAGCAATTCTGCTCCTTCTATGGAGAAGGGTCCTAGGTTTCCTAGCGCTCTAGTTCCCTAGAAAAGTTCTTGTAATTTTTTTCTAGCTGCTTTTCTGCCTCTTTCAGATTATTTAAAGCTGTTTGTGAAAGCTATTTACATGTAAGTTTCCAGAGTTGTGTGGTCTTCAAAAAAGGGCAATATGATTGTATGTTACAGTTCTTTTGGGTTCATGCTAGTACCTTTTTTATAGGGAAAAGAGAGCTGGTATTCCTAGTCTCCCAAGATGCTGCTTTTCTATGTGTAGTTTTCTCAGTGCTAATAGAGAGGGCCACAGGACATTGAGTGAGTGCATTCTACATTGACTTTGCAATCTGAACTAAGTTACGCCAGTGTAACTTAGCTTAGGCTCCCACCAGACATGTGGTTATCTGTGGGGAATTACATTAGTGAATCATGTCTGTGAGTTTCAGCCCATATGGGATTTTCAATCACCTGTTCATTCCAATCTTGAGACTTCATTATGGCAAAAGCTGCTCTCGTCCCTCCTCCAATGCTGCCAGTCATCCTCAGGCAGAATTTTGGTGTCTGCGCGTATCCCAGCAGCACTTGCCTGCAAATGGGGTGGAACTTTGCCCTTCATAAGGACAGTATTACTGGTCCTGTCCTGCCATTGACAGGGAACTCATTTTGCTTACACTCTCACTCTTCCCGCCCCCCACCTGTATGTGTGTGTATTTTGCCAGCATGCATGATCTTCTCATGTGAAAGCAAGCTGCAGGCCACTTCTTGGGGCTTGCTTCTGAGCAAGTGAGAATTGGATCATTTCCCAAAGCAGGCTCATTATGGGGAAGTCACCCAAGCAGTTGCCCTTCACACCTGCCCTCTGAAAACAAGACAAATATTTCAGTTCTAAATATACACTTCCCTGGGAGCAAGCAAGCCCCATTGTGTTCATGCTTCTATATTGTATTGGAGTATTTCTTAAGGTGTTTCTTGGTATATTTGGTTATGCTGGTCTTTGACCATAATAAATTTGACTTGATAGTTCTATATGTAGAACATCTACTACATCAACAGTCTCCGAACCGCAGACCGTTGCGCCTCCATAAAGCCGTCCCTGTACCGGCTAGTGCGTTCTGTTTCATCACACTGCCGCAGCTCCTGGCGCATGACTGCCCAGAGCATGTCTTTGGGCAGATCGAAAGCAACAAACAGCAGCAGCTCAGTGGAATAGATCGCGCTGTTCGCAGTGCAACATAACATCGCGCTGCTCAGTGGGGACAGCTTTCTGCACACACTAGATCTGGTTCACAGGCTGGAGTTTGGAGAAGCATGTTCTACGTCCATACACAATTGCTCTATTTTACATGTAATTTTTTGCTTTTTAGAAAAACTCCAGTTGCAGTTCCACTGCATTGTACAAAGAAAAATCTATCTAGCCATTATTTATTACCTTGAGTAATAAATATAACGTACTCTGACAACAAAATTTTAATCTCCCTGTGAATCTGATGGCTACAACTATCATGTCGGTTTGGAATTGTGTTTGTCTTGGAAAAAGGGTCTTATTTTTATGTGATTCTCAAGGGAAATGTCTTCTGGCAAAGGTAGATTATAGTTAGGCTATACAGGCCTACGCAAATGCGAACAGACTCTCCCTTAATCATTAGCAATATTTGCCTGAAATAAGTTGAAAGATTTGCAGTTCTCAGCTCAGGGGTTGTAAATGTGTGAGCAGGTGAATTTTGAAGTCCAGGCTTGTCTCCTTCAGAGGAGAATGATCCTGGGGTCAGAGATGTATTGAATATTGAGGTATTTTGAACTGGTTGATTTAACCAACTGCATTCAGTTAATTTCACTTTTCATGCTGTTTAACTAGATCCTCCTTTGCCTTTCCAGTTCAATCCTCTCTCTCCTTTGTATTCTTTGGATGTTCTTGCGGATGCCTCTCACCGGAGGTGCTCACCAGCCCACTGTACAGCCAGGTAACCATCAGTCTCTACCTTCAGTGGGGGAATGAAATTACTCATTTTACTTTTAGTGTCTGTGTTCAGAAAGCAGGTTACACTGATAGCTTTCTTTTGTGACTGGGTGCTACGTGTTACTATTTAAAAGCTGTTTAGTGCCAAATTCTTCTGAGGCATTGGAGGTAACAGTTACGTTGTGGGTATTAGTGAGTGACACTAACATTACTCACTAGCTGGGGTTGACATTATGAAGTTTGGCTAATGGAGATTCAACTACCGTATATAATAATAATTTATAAAACAGCTACTCTTCACAAGCCAGTAATCATGCAAACTTGGATATCTCTTGGCGTTTCCAGGAGGAAATTTTTCTTACTGTGCTTCTACAACATATTTCCTTGTTTTGGCATTAGCTCCTCATGTTGGAAGAATTACCCGCTGTTAAAATTAGTAAGTGTAATACTCCAAAATAGCACCATCAAATAATTGTTGTGGAAGGGAAACTAACTTGTCTTATAATTCTTAACTTGAGAGTATTGGTGGCACCTTTTTCTTCCCTTTTTTCCCCACTTGTTCTCTTGGTAGTGGCAGACTCAACACCTCTTGAAACACTGAGCGGGTTTCTAGTGGGGTGTTTTCATTCGTAAACGTTTTGCCATTCTTCTGTAAGGAGCTGCAGCATTTGAAACACTGCTGAAGCTGCTATTGCCAGCAGAGTGACAAAGTGTTTTTTTTTTAAGCAGTGCCAACATTGGTTGCCCAAATATATATTCCAATGTAATCAGCGGGCCAAAGTAAGTGCTGGCATAAGTGCCATATTTATGGTTGGGATGGAACTTGTCTTCAAATCAGATTGGCTGCTGGTGGTGAAACAGAGTTGTGTTGGCTCCTGCTAAGACTTGTGGCGTAGCTCATGGGTAAGAGTCATTTGAAATGTTTATTACATTATTTCTTAAATAAAGCAGCAGCAGGCGCCGATTTCTTAAATAGCGTAGTCATCTAATATTGATTAAGGGCCCAATCCTATCCAACCTTCCAGCGCCGTGCAGTCCTGACATAAGAGAAGAAATGTTTCCCTTACCTTCAGGGGGCCTCCATGACTGTCGCCCCACTGCACGATTTAGTGCACGCCCAGTTGGCATGGTTGCAGTGGGATTGGAAAGTTGGATAGGATTGGGGCCTAAGAATATTTTATATACTGCTTTTCCAGAAAAGTTCTCAAGTTGTTTGCATGGCAAAAGAGAAAAGTTCGTTTCCTGCCCCAAAGGGCTCCCAGAAAGAAACACCAGGGAGGCATAAAATGCTGGGATAAATAGGGACTCTTGGCCTCCCCCTGTTAAATACGAGAGACATCTCTTTTAAAAGTCCCTCTTTTTTGCAGTTAGCTTTGACCAAGAGATCTTTGGCAGGGGATACGTTATAGCTTTTTGTTTTTGTGGCATGCAGTCTGTACAAGTTGTACTAGAATACTTTGCATTATCTACTAGAGTACATTATGGCAGGGGACTGTATTGCCTTTCAGGTTTTTTTAATTCTGACTCCAGGATTCGAGCATGATGATGTTGATGTCATGCATGCTAGGGATGAAGAGCTAAATAAGCCTTGAGCTCAGCTTGTAAACTGTTCTCTTCCTGCTTGCTAGTGAGGACTTAAGTTGCCTCCAGGTGAAGAACTGAAGCTTTTGAAAAAATTGAGTGTGTGCTGCTTTTTAAGACCCCAGTTTGTAGGCTTGTAGCGTTTTTAAATTTTTTTTGCAAAGTTGCAATGAATGGAACCCAGTCATAGACTTGGGGCTTAATCCGAACCTGGAGTTAGGCCAGCACAGTTAGACCAGCAAAGTTGTGCCGACTGAAGACACACTGTTTGGACCACTCTCGGAGTCAGAGAGGCCAGCAAACAGACGTGTCCAAACATGCTTTATGGTGGCCCTTGTGCCAGCCAAACTTCGTTGGCCTAACTGTGATTAGGATTGTGCCCCCAGTCTTATTGAGCCTGAATTTCTCGGGAGATATTTTTGGCCTAGTAGATAAGGAAAGATAAGGGAACCTTCAGAAAGTGCAGCACTTTGGCCTATGGTTACCCAGCCTCATTTTATGCAAATTATTTTTCTATTGCTCAAACTGCTATTTCTTGTATGCCCTATCTCCCTTTCAAAAACGTATTTTGCAATTGGAAGCGCTATTATCAAGCACATCCTGTTTTTTCACTTGTCTGCCTTAACCTATGTTTTCTTTACCTCCCCAGTGGCTTCTGGTGCAATTCATTTTGGCAGCATAGTGACTGGCTTCTAACCCAGTACTTCATTTAAACAGAGCCGCCAGCCAGATTGCTGAGTGCAGAGCCATGAGTGTGCAAGGAGGGCTTTTCGGTGTCAAGGAGAAGGCTCTGTGCAGAGGGTTCCTTGGAAGACACAGTTGAAAGGCTGTATAAATTGTAATATACTGAGATTTCCTTTCCAGCTTTCTGTCTGTGATGTGGTGAGGCTTCTTTCAAAGCATCAGAGCCAGCACTGGGAATTTCACACCCATCATTAGAAGGGGGGCGGGTGTGTGTATTTGGTGACTCTGTTATCATTAGTGCTATAATTTTATTTTGCAAAGTGTAGAGAGTGTTCTGCCTTTTTTTGCAGGCCTCTCTGGGGATGCTTGGTGTATTAATTTGCTGTATTGCCTCCTGGCTGTTCCCAGGCTGTTTTGATTCTTCATCATGGAATTTTAATGGCCTGCTGCCTCTCGGGAGGCATGCAATGAAGAGCGTCTCAGGGATTGCTTCCCTTTTTTCCCCCCACATGCCTGTAATTGCTGCTCTTTAAGAGCACAAAGCATTTACTAATCATGCCTTGTCTGTCATGGCTTCTTCTTGACAAGGCTCCTTTAAAAATAAATAAATAAATAAAGTAGCAGCAGGCGTCAATCATTCTTTCCTGTTACATTTTCCTTCCCTCAATTTTGGTACTGCTACTGGAGTGGCAGCTTGAGTACCATTTGATTCCTTTTCACAGGGTGTCTTTTATGTTGACTGGCAGTGAATAGATTCCCATTCGCAAGGGCTCCATTTTCCTTGGTTGTGTTTTGAGGCATGTCAAGGTCCCATTACTGGTAGGACAATGCTTAGTGGTCACCAGTTGACCATTTGGGTTGGCAAGGTTCTAAATTCTCAGAACAGGTCTGAGATTTATCCTGCTGGAGAAGTCTCTCTGTTGCGATACTTACTGCAAAGTAAAACCCAGGGCATTTTAAGACTCGGCATAAGATCAGCATTCAGATGTGTTCTGAGTTGTTGCATTTCTAAGCTTGGATGTGATAGATTAAAACTACAGCTTATCCACAAAGAATGAAGCTCTAAGAACAACAGTAAAAATACTGTTTTAATATGGTTTTAACTGTCTCATTTTATATTGTTTTTATTTTATTTTATTTTTTGATGTTGTAAGCCGCCTTGGGTGCCCATGGGGCAGAAAGGCGGGGTATAAATCCAATTAATAATAAGGTTCCACAGAAGCAGAGTGCATATCGCAGCAAGTCAAAGCTACATTTGCCCATATAATTATGCCCACATTCAGTGGCAAATGCTGTATGCAATGCTGTATGTATGAATTAAGGTACTGAGTATGTTTGACTGAACAAACATATCCCTGATGTATTATTATAGATGAAGTCTACAGAAGGGCACTAGCTTAACCAAACAAAGCATTTGTTGGCATCCCTAATGGTGGATTCACTATATAATCAGATGCTGGTGATGTAGCAGCAGAGCTAGCTCTATGCTAGTTTGGGGATTAATTATAGTGATGCATGTTGATTACTCACACATTGGTGGGTGCTGGCCTTGGTGCTAGTGGCCAGCATAGTGGAGTTAAGTTATTTGGTGAGAATTGCCTGAGTGCAAATGTGTGTGGCAGTAGTTTGATGGGGTGTTTGATTATGAGAGGTCTGGTGTAAAGTGACTACAATCAAGGACAGTAGGGAAGAGAGACAATAGGGAAGGACAATCAAGGGTACTAGGGAAGAGGCTGGAAGACCTCCCTGGACAAACCAGTCTCTAGTACAGGAGCAAGCTCCTGATTTAACCAGCTATCTTTTTAATACCAAAACATTCCTTTTGGACATCCTATACTAGATAATGGTTAATTCTTGCACGTGTGTGTGTCTCAGAACTGTATTCAGTGGGCTGATTGGCTGAGCAACTTGTAGCAATTTTACCTATGATGTGCAGATCAGACTTGGGTGCCCAGCTGGCTGGTGTCGTTTCAAAGAAGAGGAGGATTATTAATTTTGACCTTTGAAGCCATCCGAAATAGCCCCAGGTGATACCTCCAGGCTTAGAAAAAGCAGCTTTTATGTGGCCTGTATTTGCAGTTGATGCTGTACTTGCAGCTGCAACAGCTAAGTTGAGTACCGCCTTAGTACTAATACCCTTGATACTTGAACATTCTAATGAATGTTTCCTTCAGCATGAGGATAGTTGTACAGTTTGTTTGGAAGGCAATAGATTAATGAATGCTTCTCTCTCTTGTGGCAACTGTCATCAGCACAGTCTGTATTCTTTGCTTTCCAGAGAAGAACACTGAATTGTAGATCAGCAGAGGTTGGGTTTGCAGCGAGAGACTTGTACCTCAGATACTTTGAAAGTCCTCTGTTCATGACATTCCTGCTATTACAATAACAAAAGACGTTGTCTCTTAACCAAGGCCCCTTTCTATCCAGAAGGGAATGATTAGTATGGCTCTTATGCCAAAGGTCAATTGCAATTAAAAATTACTTAAATTCTAAGAAGCAAATATGTTTAATGTTGAGAGCTTCTTGAAATGTCTAGTTCCATCTTGCTTTCATATTGTGCATTTGGATGTGATGGGCTTTTATAACCCAGCCTTGATTTCTATTCAGGTTGTATTGCAGATTTACATAGGAAGGTGCTGGCATTCCAGCTTATAGTAGGTAATAGAATAAAAGTTTCTGTTCTGTTGGCAATATACCCTTTCACATGAACCTGCAAGGAAACTTGTAATGTACCAATCAGCTTTTCCTTTTAAGCCTTCTCATCAAGATTTAATAGGGGTTCTTTAGTGCAAGAATGACCGACTACGAAGACATTAGGGACAAGATTCCATGATTAGCCTCTGTAGTTAAATTTGCTCTGGAGCCTGGGTAGAAGCTGCAACTAGTCCTTATGGGGAAATAATTTTCCTGCTTTTGACCTTCCCAAAATGGGGTTCACAGCTAGATACTGCTCACTGGCTGTAAATTGGCCATCACTATGTTTTTAGAGCATAATGCAGGATTTCTGGGAATCATAAATTGCTTTGAGGATGTGGGACCTGCTACACAGTTTTGGGGTAGCTTAGTAGACTGTTGTGACTGGGACAAAAAAACACCTTTGCACCTCTGTGGTTCCCAACCTGGGGCTCCCCAGGGTGACTACCCAAGGCAGCGGAAACCACCATTTTCTCCTTAAGGGATGTGGCAAATCAGAAGTGACACACTTCTGGGTTTGTGCTTTAGAAGGGAGGGGTTAGGAACGTATCTGCCTGCAGTGGCGGCTGGCAATGCTATAGAACCTGGGTTCGCCTTGTCAACCTGTGGTTTATCTACCTATGGGGAGGGGGGTGGGGACACCTCAGATGCAACCTCAGTGGGGTATCAGTCTGAAGACCCCAAATTTTGAAAATTTCAGTTTTAAGAGATAATACCATCATGTTATATACTGTTCTATGTGGAATTTCATGAGAAATTCAATGAAAAAACTGAGTATAATATTGTTGTTCAATCAAAAGTTATGGCCAAAAAACTAAAAACCAAAAATATAACTACTTATGTAAAATGATTTATTAAAATTGCAGTTTTTGGACTAAAACCACCATATTAGTGTTTGATACCTAATTTAATGAGGAATTCAATGAAAAAATCCAGACTGTAATATCTTCATTCTATCAAACAATATGGCCAAAAAACAAACATAAAACAAAAATATAATTGTTTTATGTAACATTATGTACGGTGGCTACATTGAACCTTCAGATGCAGAAGTAGTATGTCACTGAGCACTAAGTGCAGAGGAGCAACCATAGGGGAGGGCACTGTTGTTTATCCATTGCTTGTGGGGAAATAATCAATCAATCAATCAATCAATCAATCATTAATATTTATATACCGCTTTTCAACACAAAGTTCACAAAGCGGTTTACAGGCAAATAATAACATTAAAGTTAAATGGCTCCCTGTCCCAAAAGGGCTCACAATCTAAAAGAATGGAGAACACCACCAGCAACAGCCACGAGAAAGACATTGTGCTGGGGTGAAGAGGGACAATTGCTCTCCCCTTGCTAAATATAAGAGGACACCACTTGAAAAAGTGCCTCTTGCCCAGTTAGCATTATTTTTGCATTATAGAGGTGCATTATTCATTTCGTGTTATTACTGTTACTGTTTCTCAACCTCACTTATTGTTGTGAGGACAAAAGAAGGGGAGGAACCATGCACCACCACCCTGCGCTTCTTGAATGAAGGGTATATAAAATGTGAAAAATATAAATAATGTCATATGGGGGGGTGTCAAAAATTTATGGGCCCCGGGTGTCAAATGACCTGGCTATGCCACTACTCATTCCCGAAACCCCTTTTTTTCTTGGTCGATGACAGTGACACAAATTGCTTTCGCTGCCGACTCATACTCCCCTTACTGGCCTCTGCATGCACTCAGTGGTTTCCCTTATTCCCTTGCCTTTGTGTAAAGGCTGGGAACCACTGTTTTAAATGCTCTGAGCAGAGCTTCAAGAAATACAGGCAGCAGGCGCAGAGGTTTAGTTTGAGAGACAGGTCCTGTTTTTTGGAAGTAGTCCCGTTTCAGACAACTCAGACCTGTGCATTTTGCAGTATAGCTTGATTATCCCTTGTCCAGACTGCTTGGGATGGGAAGGTGGACTTTGGATTTTTTTCTGGATTTCTGAATAATTGCATAAATATAATGAGAAATGCTTCCTCTTGCTCTTGTTGCTATAACTTAAGGGATGTCTCTAAATGTGTCTCTAAATGTCTTCTGGAAATTCTTCAGAGACTGATTCTTTATCAGTGACTCCAAATAAATGGTGGGCAGAAGATTAGTTGACATGTGAGATTAGCTCTCCTCCCTCTCTGCTTTGCCTGCTGGAAAGATTTTTCAGTGTGCTCCTAGGAATGGGCAGGAGAATATGAGGTGCTGGAATAGGAGGCTTCCGTTCCCTCCCTGCTTTGTCTGCTGTGCCTGCTGCCTGCACTAAGCAAAAAGTACTAAGCCAGTCTTTTCACTATCAAGTAAACAATACCAGTCCTCCCCTCTTGCAGACAGTGTCCTGTTTTCCTTCCACCTGCTTCTCAGCCCAGTTCCCCCCCTCCCCAATCCAAGCAGCTCCTGTTTGAAGCTGAGAAGGCCTTACCAGCTCTGGCAATGCAGGGCCTTTTGGATGTATTCAGCAGCCCCCGTTTGTAGCCTCCCCCAAAGACCTGTTTGGAGTAGACTTTCCTGGCAGTATAGGCCAAAGCAGCACCCTAAAAGCAACATGTGGGGGGATTACAGGCCTGTTCTGCAGCCTGCCTTGCTTCACCAGAGGTCTAGAGACTGCTCTGCCCACCATGTCACTCAATGCATTTACCATATTAACATGTATAAATTGACTTTAGGTTTTCTGGGCAATTTTAAGACATAATGTTTTTTATTTATGCACAAGTATATACAGTAAGACACCCTTTAATTTCACTTTAGGCAAATATTTCTAAAATGTCTTTGCAGGACCACATCTGCAAATTATCAACAAGAAAAATCATATCACTAGAGAGGGATGTCCCAGAGGTTTGCCATGTGGGGTCTCCTATATTTTATGATTCTGTTGCCTTCATTACTTCATGAAAGTCCTAGGTTTGCCATTCTTTACAGATGACATTTTATAGAAGTACTGTAGGCAGGACTAGAATGGGCCCTCACTTTACAATGGTAATCTGTTTGGGGAGACACCAATATCAAAATATTGTAATGTGAATCCAATAATGCATTGTTTCCTATTCCAATCCTTTGGAAGTTTCTGCCACAAAACTAAGCAATTTCTGTTTCTAAAACTGGTTTAAAGGTACCCACTGTGCTCTTTAAGAGCCGTGGTTATCAGTTTGTTGGAATTGTAAAAAATAAATAGGCTGTATCCTTTCTTCAATACACACAGCCACAGTGTCAAAACACTGCTACTGGCTGAGATGCCACCCAGAAGGCCTGTGTTTCACATCAGCATTCTTAAAACTCAAAAGCTTGCTCCTAAAGTACCACCATATTATACGGTTTGGATTTTTTCTAATGAACGAACACAGCTACTTCAAGTCTTTAGTCTTTTAAGAGCAGAGAGAATTTCAATGCTGGGGGAGAAAAGTAGCTTTTAAATGGGATCAATTCCTTGAGTCTGCCTCAGATGGGGTGGGGGGCATGAAACCACAGCAAATTTCATCCCTCGACCATCATCCTTTTACTCACCATGCTAGAAATTCTTGGCAGAGCTGAACCACTGTTTCTGAGCCCACCACCTGAGTGCTGGCAACTTCAAAGGCTGGCTGACGGACAGGCTAGCACAGTGGTATGTGGGTGAGGGGCAGGCAGCTGTCACTCTTGCTGCTGCTGGCAACTGGTCTTTCCCAACTCTGTCACCATTTTGCTGTTTTGAGAAGCTCCTCTGTGATCTTCTCCTGCTTGTTTGTTTTCCCAGCTGGACCAAACCAAAGTAGCAGCTACATGCTGGCCACTTCCTACTCCAGACTCAGCCTGTCAAAACAGAGCCCCAGCAGTAGTATTTGTGCACGCAGTCCACATAGGCATACATTTTGCATCCTTCACTGAGCAATTGAGCCAAATACTACCTGCACATCTCAGCTTACACAAGAGTGGATTCTTAGTTGTTGTTTTTTTAATGAAAGATTACAATCCAGAACCACCAATGGGATAGTACACAGAATCTAAACCAAGGAATCTAGAATCCATCTGGGTCTATGGGAATCCTAACTTAAAATAACCGAAGCGTAATAATATAAAAGCAGTTGATTTGATTGTGTAAAAATCCACTTTTGAGATTTATATGTGTGTTGCATATTAGAGTGGAATTTACCGTTCGAAGTAGCTCAGTGCATTTCTGGAATGCTAGCCAACTTGGCCTTATGCTTTTCCTCCTGCTGCATGTGTGTGTTTTGTCTGAGGGCTGTTTTACAATAAAGCTGCCAGTTATTTAACTGTAGTTAATTGGGAGGGTATTAAGCCTGGTTAAGTATTATTAGCCCCATTTAAGTGGGGCTTCCATTTAGCCAGTAATTGAGCTTGTGTTTTGGTTTTGGGAATTGTATGAAAGCTTGCATTTTTGAATGTGATTGACGAATTGCCCGTGAATTTTTAAAAAGTCCATTATGTAGAATGTTACTTAAGTCCACTATAGGTGTTCTATTTGTTTTGTCTGTGCAGGTTGTATGGGTAAGTTTGGTGCAGTGTTTGAATTGTACAACATTACTTCTCTTTGGACGATTTCTCATTAAGGGAAGCATCGCTTACACACGTGATGTAGCCTTGTTCTGTGATACAAATTTTTTCAGAGGAACTTAGGAATTGAGTTAATGTTATACTGCAGATATCCTTGATATTTGCTGATAACTATGTCTTTTTGAATCATTTACCTGTTTTATGGAAGTTAACAGCAGGATAGTGAAAATGGACTCCTGGTGCCTTTACTGTAGCTTAAAAGGCTTGCATTAAAATATTGAAAGGATAAATGCTTTCCTCCCTTACTTGATGAACTGAGGACCTTTTGACTTTATCAACATTCGAACAAATGGCTTATAGACGACAATTACAAATGGATGTATTTTGGGATATTTAGAAGCTTTTCTCAGATATATGCGTACTATATTGTCTATGGATTATGGTTCATGGTATAGATTGCTGAAATAGTTTTTATTTTATGTATCTTACGTTTTTTCCTGCTGACTATATTTGTATTTTGTTAATGTATTCTGTTTTTCACTAATAAAGGGGTTAAAAAAATTAAGGGAAAGTGTTAACTGAATTCAGAGAAAGATAATTGCAGGTCTTCTTTGTAAAAGGCCCATGTGTGCTGCTTTGATTTTTTTAATCAATGGTATTTATTTTCTCCTCTTTAGGCAGACTAATATACATCTGGGACCTCCATGCTCAAGGGACATCAAGAGGAAGCGAAAGCCAGTTATGGCAACAGCCTCCTTTTCTAGCCCAGCATCAGGTAAACAACCGTATATAAGATGTCATAGATAAGTTGAGAGCAAGTTTGGAGGCAAATATCCAGGCATTTCCTATGATTGTGGATAAGTCAAATTTGGGGGAGGTTATTGCCCCATGGAGGCAATTCCAGCCAGGCGACTTGATGCTTCTACAATGGAATAGAACATTCTATTCCATACAGGCTTTGCCCATTCCCTCACTTCAACCTACCCAGGTTGGTGTTGTCTCAACCTAAAATGATACTGCTGCATCCATATAGCCTTATTTCCTTCCACCAACTGACTGGTTTTGAGGCCGGTTTTGCGGCAAATATTCACCCACCCACGCACCCACCTACCTACCTACCCACCCACCTCTAAGGGTTGCTCTAAGAACAAGTTCCTGACTAGATTAACCATATACACTCGTGTATAACTTGACTCAGGTTTTTAGAATCAATTTTAAGACCTAAATTTGTCAACTTATATATGAGTATATATGATAGCTATACTCCACGATAAATCATTAATGATTTGGGATCCTCTAGCTTTGAAGCTGTAGCTTTTTAAGATGATTGAGACGATCTGGATTTTAAAAGATGGTTGGTCTTTTCAACTCTTCCCTTGAAGATGCCTAAAAGAAGTCACCCAAGGGTATGTTGTGTTGTACAAATACAAGGCTTGGTTATTGTGCACACAAGTTGATATCCTCATCATCTAATTGTTGTGGGTGGTTTTTAGTGCATTTTTTAAAGTCAAGTTGCTAGTCCTTAGGATTTTTACACTAGCTTAGAAAGTGTATTGGTGCCAGAAAGTCCCTACTAGAGCTTCTGGTGGCCAGTGGCAGGGTTTTGATTCTCACCTTAGGATCTTTTCCCTTTTGTGGTTGGTAGGAGCAGAACTTGTGCAAATGTGGCTTATTTTACATAATATGTGCAGTTGTAGGATTTGGCTGCCTGGGTGCAGAATTTGGTTCATCTTAACGCAGCATTTTTATTTGTACACGCACACACTAAAGCACAACATCTATTCAATTTCAGCAACCAGCCCACTAGACAGATATTCATAAAGGGAAGAAGGAGCTAGATATTGACTTCCTTTCTGGACACTTAGCCTAAAGACCATCTCTCTCACTGAGGGAATTTGTTGCTCCTTGAAGGCACAGGCTATGCCGGTTTACCTGGAATATTTTTCTACTGAAGATACTATCCTTTTTTGCATGGCAAAAGAGTGGGGTTTTATTCCAAGACCAACTGGGCTTTGGAGTTGAAAAATACTTGCTAAAAAGAATGTGGTGATCTAGTGGAAAAACATTATTTAACAAGTAAATATGAACTGCCACTAGTTAACAAATGTTGTGAGCAGACTAAAGCATCAGTAAATTGCTGCAAAGAACTAAGCACAAAAATAAAAGGGTCCAATTTCTTTTGAGTTTGCATGTATCAATTCTGCTTCACTTAGGCTTAGCGTGCAATTCTAACTTGCATGTGAACAGGGAGGCCGAGTTGCTTGCATTGTATCCAGTGCAAGGTAGGACTGGGCTGGGCAACTCAGGAGGAGATTTTATTCCCCTGATCCCATGTAGTGCACCAGTCAGCACTATGGGGCTATTCAGATCTGCAGATGCAAATCCAAGCAGCCCTTGTAATGCTGATCTAACCAGGGCTGGGAGTTAGTATCTGGCCTGTACTGCTGTGGCTAATCTCACACCCCTCCTGTTCTCAGGCTGCCCCCCCCCGGTGCCCCAAAACATTCCCTTCTGTCTCCACCCCGCCTCCTGCCATCCCCACCCTCTGCCCAGGCCAGCACAAACCTACTTGCTCCGAGGCTCAGATCCAGTACTGCTAGAAATGGACTTTAAAAACAAAAATAAAGGCAAAAAGAGAGCTGATATTCCAAAGAGGCACAGTACTTTTTGATGCATGAGGTGTGTGCATCGCTGATCATTAGAGTCTCACTCTCTTTCCTTTACCCTGCATGCTTTCCATCACTGACTTAGGTATTTCCTATCTAACTAGCTTGTGGGCCTCAAATATCCTTTTACTGTAGATAGAACCATGTGACCAATTTTTGTATGTACAGTGACAGATTGGAATTGAATTGGAATTCAGGCCAAGCATATGATTAGGGAGTTTGTATAAGCAAGGATGCCCCTTCTGGGCAAGACAGTTTCCCTAGAATGGATCCTGTGCCTGAGCACAATGGCTCTCATATCACTTGTTGACCAGGTCCTGCTTCAGTGAACTCTTTTTTGCAACCCAAGTGCCCCACAGAGGTGAAGGACACAGCCTGAGCTGACTCCATCAGTCAGCAGAACAAATGGGCTTGCTCTGCCTAACATCGGGCCATCTCGGATTCCACCTCTTTTATAGAGATGAGTGATGAAGAGAGGCTCGTTCCGCTTTGCCGCTGTATTAATACACATCAGGGGCCAGCTCCCGGCACTAAATCACGTTACTGCATACATCTGTTATCGGACTCTTCACCAACGTGATGAACAAGACTGCAGATAGAGGCTTCCTCATGTCATTCTTTATAGGATTTTCCTAAAAGAATAAATAGCTCAAATCTCTGCCAACACTCTCCCCTGTCATTGTGATGAATTTAGCTTCTTTCTTAAACATGCAGCAACAAATCTTCCCCTGTCGTAGACCCCATCCCCACCTACAGAAAGTTTGTTGAATTTGACTGAATTCAGATTATGGTATTCAGGCCATTGACTATGCATACTCGCTCTCGTTGGCAAGTGAGAGCCAGGATGGTGTCCTCATTCAAGAGTTGGATTTGAAAGAGCCAGATTCAAATCCCAGCTCAGTCCCGAAGCCTCCTGAGTGACCTTGGGCCAGTCACTATCTCTCAGCCTCAACTATCTCACAGCGTTGTTGTGAGAACAAAAGGAACGGAGGAGCTAGTACACCACCCTGAGCCAGTTGAAGAAAGGGTGGTATAAAAATGGAAGAAAGAATGGAAGCAACAGCTGGGAGCAGGAGATGGGCTGTTAATCAGTCAATTACGTAATGGTGCACCTACAAGTTTATGTCCCCTTCCTCTAGATCAGCGCTCTCCAAACCTTGGCCCTCTGCATGTCGTAATTACCAGTCCAGGTGTGACAGTGGGGAGGCTTTCTCTTCCACGCAGCAGCTCCCTTGTTTCGCTTTCAATCTCAGAAATTCATACCAGTCATCTCCTTTAGCTGCCTCTTGCCCCAGCAGGCTCTGCGCCCTGATTTCCAGGCAGAAGCAGCTGTCCAGGTCGGTAGTTGTGGCATGCCGGCTCTGGCCCGTGGTCATGGATTTGGCAGCTACTGCTCTAGATTCATGTGGGAGAAATATTCCTTGACTCCTTACCTGAAGTCTCTGAAACATGGGATTCACACATGATGGTGACCATCTAGAATAGGGTCTGGGGTCATGACCAAGTCCCTGTGGAATCACCTTTTGTGTGAACTAGTGCCTCAGCATAATAGAAATTGTGGTGACTACATCTAACCTCCACACAGTAGCATTGATTCATACACATGGTACTGCCACTGGAGTGCCACACTTCTGAGGCAATTGGATGAGAGCAGAGTTGAGATCACATGGGCTTGTGGTCCACATGCGGTTGGAGTGGGGAGGAGCAAGACCAACTGGCTCACAGAGGGCCCCTGGGCAGCATATTTTGAGCCCTGCTCAGTATCTGTTTCAGCCACCCCCTCAGTGTGCCACGTTTTTCTTTCACCCTGGTCTGTGACATAAACGGGTCATTTAGGCTGCCACACTGACAACTGGTCAAGTTTTCTAGCTCTTTTCATTGTGTGCCAATTGCCCTTTTGGCAAAAATGCTCCTTGGCTTTTTCTCCAAGAATAACTGGGCCCTGAAACTGGATCTTGTATTTATTCTTGAAGGTATAGAAGCTATTTTTGCCCACAGAATTTTAGTTATTCTGGTTTAGAATTCAGATTTTCATTGGGTGCAAGATAAACACAATCCTTGGATATATTGGTACCTAAAGTAGAAACTCGGTCTTAATTTCCTAGTGCTAGATGTGTGCAGCCAGGTCACTTTCACAAAGTAAACCAAACAAGACCATCCTCTTTAGTGCCTAAGCTGCTGAGGTAACACGTGTTTCAGACCAGTGGTATACAAACATTTTAGTCCGAGACCCACTTTTTAAAATGGCACTTGTGTCAGGACCCACCAGAAGTGATGTCATTAACCTGGAAGTGATGTGGCAGGAAGTGACATCATCAAGCAGGAAGTACTGTCATTGTAGTATAATAAAATGACACTCCTGAAATGTAAATTGGCATTCTTGGACTGCAGCAATTGTACCAAGAAACATCCCTGACAGAAAGCAAGATTAGGACAAAATATTATGTAAAAGCACTGAACTAAAAACAATTTTTTTAAAAAAACCCTCATTTAAAAATTCAAACTGTTAACACGCACAAAAGGAATATAACAAGAGTAAGGTGTGCAGTTTCCAAGATGGCTGCTCTCATCTTTCCACAATTCACCTGACACCAGGTCCTGACCCACCGTTTGAATGACACTGTTTCAGACTTTGGACTTATATTCAGGGATATGCAATAAGTGGGTGTTACTTTTTCTCCCCCACAGTCAAGAGGTTTCATTAATGTTGTTCACGTGTGTTCCATTGTGACTGACTAGATAGAATCTTTTCCCTCCCTTGTAGGACTGAAGGATAGAAAGCAGGTCATCTATTAGCAGCAGGTATGATTTCCAGGATGGCAGGCAAATGAAGCATTGGCATAGAAGATTCTTGCTATTCTACCCTTTCTAGGCCCCATTTGCCTAGTTGAAAATAAGGACCCACCCTTTCTATTCACAGGGAATTCATTCCTGGAAACACCCCCCCCCCCGTGGATATCAAATTCTGTGAATAATTAAGTCCACGGGGTGCATGACAGCAACTGGAAGTGCCTCTTTGAAGCATCTGGGAGGCCTTCTGAGGTGCATGGGTGTGTGGTACCACCCTGCGCCTCAGAAAGCCTCACATAAACGACGGGAAGGTCCTTGAGGCCCTCCAGATGTGGGCTTGGCACACATCTGCAGGTGAAATCTGTGGGTGCCGAACCCATGGATAAGGAGGGCCAACTACAAAGGGATGGCACAGGCAGCAAAGTCAGGTGAGGTTGTGTGATTGGGCTTGGCCAGTAAAATTAGGTATGCAGAATTGTAACTATGTTCCTTGCTTTGCCATTATTACGGTTTTTTTCTTCCTACTGTGGTGTTCCTGCAGCGTTGTCCATCCACCTAGATGCAGCAGACCCGGGCCCGCCAGTGGCACACTCTCAGCGGCACCAGAACTGATTGGACAGGCAGAATCCATTCATCATGCAGAAGAACCATCACTATCCAAGGCAGCTTTTTTAAAGAAGAAAAGAGAAAATGCTACAGGAGGTGGTCCTTGCCTGAACCTTGAAATTTTTCCTTTAAAAGCCAAATGAGCTTTCTGTATGTTGGACTTCAGAGTGGTAGAGAATCCTCATCAGATGCCTTATTGGCAATAACCATCTCTTCAGTGTTAGCATGTGACATTCACCTTTTCCAGAATGATTTGTTTGCCCCATACATCCTGCAAATCATATTTGTGGATCTTTGTAAATTGCAAAATTGATAGGGGGGTTTATATTTCTAATGTTCCTGCTGTTGCTGGGCAAGTATTAATTGCATACTCGTCTCCAACCCAAGCACCTGTAAGCAGCTGTTGCGGGTGTGTACAAAATGTTCTTGCAGATTACAGAGCCTTGTTGCAAAGCTCTTCTTGGATATGGTTGTACCAAACTATGGTTGACAGGAGGCATTCTAATTGCAATGCTTTGCAGAGGCAGAGCCTGTGTCTCTAGCAGCGATCCCTGATTAGAGTGAAAGTTAGAGCAGGGGAAAAACAGCATTTTAATCTGAATTGGGTGACTTGAATTTTATATTGGGAACATTTCCAAAGGCTACTTGTTGTTGGTCAACATTTTAAGCAAATGTTGTCCCTTTCAGACAACATTTCTGAAAGTTTGTCCCTTTCTGAAAGTTTGTCCCTTTCAGAACTGTCTGTTAGCTTACTTTGTATAGTATTCCCCTTCCAGGTCTCCTCCTATATCATGGAGTGTCCTAGTATTGGTTCTATCTTTAACCCATTCCTTCTTGGTTGGCCTCACTTTCCTCTGATGTTGGCAAAATTTACAGACATAAATGTACAGATTAGACACATGTGCAAGGAAATGTTGCAATGTGTAACCCTTAAACGCGAATGACAATGAAAGGGACTATCAACGGTAGTTCCATTTTTTTGGAAGCTACTGTAAGAATCATCTGAGACATTAACCTGAAGTCCATGTATTGCTGTTCTAATAGCCTGTTAATATTTCAAAGTAGCCTTTGTCCAAGTATGACAACTTAACCAGTAGCGTTCAAACTGGGATATTTCCTGCAGTATGAAAAGGAATCTCCCTCCTTGGCAGTATGTACTAGGCAGTATGTACTTGCCTTTTATCCTACATCTATGATTGCAATTTGTTCACTATGGTGTGTGCACATGTTTGTGTATATATTGTATATCTATATATAGGGAGTAATGCCTTCTCCCTATAACTCATTGCTCTCCATTCTTCAGTATACGTAAGCAGGGTTCCAAAATAGTTGAAAACTCCAAGGTACCCACATCAAGTATTAGGAGCCCTTGTGATCATGTTCCTGAGATATTTTTTCTGTGCTCATGTGCAGTAGGATGTGTCTCTGTGCTTTTTCTATTTCTTTCTTGAATGACCAGCCTGAAACCTCTCATGGGGTTTCGTTTCCACAAGGTATGCCTGGGTGTTGTGTGCAAAACCAATAATATCTTTATTTGGATCCCATTGGCTGTGTGGCATTTGAGGGCACAAGGCAAAAGGCTGTAGGGCTTTTGCTTCTGTGTATATGGAAATCCCATCATAGGAGGCAAATTGGTGCTGCTTAGATGTAGGTGAAGGGTTAGTATTTTTTCATCTGTCTTGACTCTTGACCTATAGTTCTCATAAAATGGAGCATGATACCTGGCATAAGAACATGTGTTTATATACAAAAAATGGCAACCCTGGAGTCCACCACCAATCGTATTGATGGATTTTGTCACCTGTGATATAAGTATCTAATAATGTAGAGTAGCTCACATATGCCTTACTAGTATAGTTACGATAGCAATGCCTTGCCTGTGCCTGATCAGTTAACAACAGTCGCATATCCCAGACAGAGATTTAAATCTAGTTGTAAGCTCTTTCTGTGCTCCTTCACCTTGAAATCAATAGGACAAGAAGAATCTGTTAAAATTCTATATGAAGGGGCTCAGCAATTTATCTGGATTCTCTAAAGCCCAGTGAGGGAACCTGAAGAGAGCCACCATCTTTGTTGCTTTCAGGATATGGATTGTCTCCTGTGCAAACCCCACTGAGATGAAGAGGAGCTACTTTGGTATGTTATGCAAAGTCAGATACATCTCTGCAGCATAATGGCCAATCACGTGGGTTCAGATTATCCTGTGAAGCCCACTCTTTGATGTACTTCCTGTGTGCAGAATCAGTAATTGTAGGAGCACCAGCAAGGATGGCAGTCTAGTTACTGAGTTTTGATCAAGAGTGGTTGCAGCTTCACTAGTTCTGTTATTTTGTTGCTCTCTTATCCTCAGTTTTCATCTTGTTTCCTCATATAACAGTGTCCGAATATAAAACAAGAATCTGTACCCAGTAGCAGTGGTTCCCAAACATTGAGGGCTGCTGCCTGATTTATAAGTGTCAAGGGGTGATTGCTGTCATGGTGATTGGGCAGCAGTGCTCCCTCCTCAAGTAGCAGCTTGTTTAACCCTTGATGCACATAACCTAATCTGCCCTGTCAGCTTTGCAAACCATCAAAAATCGTGTCATCACCAACTGGTGGGTCCTAGACCCACAGTTTATAACTGCTGCAGTAGCTTTTCAGAATTTTGGAAAAGACACAAACTTACTTGTGTGTGACTTTCTATTGCTGAAATTCTAAAAGAAAAGAATTAAAGTTTTATTCTTTAAAACATTTATTTGTGATAACATAAGATATCTATAGGGTGCAATCCTAACCTGGAGTTAGGCCAGCACAGTTAGGCCAGCAAAGCTTGGCAGGCACAAGGGATGCCATAAAGTATGTCTGGATCACTCTTGGAGTCAGCACTCGGCACACAGATGTGCGCCATCCTCCCTGACTCAGCGTGGTCCAAACACGCTTTACAGTGGCTCTTGTGCCAGCGTAGCTCCAGGTTAGGATTTCACTCATAGTGATCTACATAGCCACTAAGGTCTTTAACAAGGATAATAACTGAAATTGGGATAATAACTGAAATTGGGATAATATAGTATCTGAACCATGTAAGAGGGCCCTGTAAATTCTGCACAAGAAGATTCAGATGATTTTACAAAGCAGATTCTTCTGCTTCTTCTGAGATAAAATTGCAATTATGTGACTAGAATATATTATGCAAATAATAGAAATGGTCCAACTTAATTCTGATTGGCATTTCTGATTGGAACATCAGAATTCTTAATAACTGATCAGAACATTTATTTTGTATGGTGGCGGAAACAAAATGAAGGCAGAGAGCTGGGCCTGTAGCTCTGTGGTGGTGCATGTGCCTTACATGCTGAAAGTCCCAGGTCCAATCCCTGGCATCTCCAGGTAGAACAGAGATAGTTTTTTGTTTGAAACCTTGGAAAGTTGCTGCCAGCAGTGATGACAGTACTGGGCTAGATGCTCCAAGAGTCTGACTCAGTGTACAGCAGCTTCCTATATTTCTGTGGAAGCAATTAAAGTGGCAGATGTATGAATAGGCTGTGAATGGCAGCTTCAACTCATGTATACTTTAAAAGTATTGCTGATCATATTATTGAGTTCCCAGGACTCTAAAAAAAATGACAAACTTGTGCATAATTTACATTTTCTGTGTTGCTTCAGTGTTCCTTGTTTTGGTGTGTTTCAGTATTCCTTTATGATTTTAATGTTTATACCAAGTTTTGTCCTGGAAAACAATCCTGTAATGAGCTGAGCATTACTTATATGGCATTCGAAATGTTTTGCTCTGGTAGAGGGGCATTCCTGACTCATGCAATTAAGTAACAGGAGGCAATATCAGTCAATCTCAATGTCTCCTTTTGTTGAGGGCAGGCCTCTGACCCACAGACGAGCTGTGACTCTGCTAGGGTTAAGATGCAGTCTGAGCACAATGTTTTTTGGACCTCCTCCTTCTCCTCCTTGATCCAATTGCAGTGGCATTTTAGCAACAATTATGAGTGCTCTTGCGGCCACTTCTTCCACATGGGCCCACCAGCACAATAGCCTGGGAAGGCTCAGACTTCCTTCCTGGTGGGCTGCTTCCAAGCATTCTCAGGAAGATCTGTGAACAGAGGGTGGCCATAATTCCCATTCCTCCCAAGTAGCCCAGTTGTCCCTGATTCCCAAACCTTTTGAGAATGACTGTCCAGAACCACTGGATGCTACAATTCAGATCTGCTCTGCTGAGTATTGGGAGAGTGAGAACAGATAAAAGGGAATACTTTTTTTACCTAGCAGGTAATTAATCTTTGGAACTCCTTGCCAAAGGGTGTGGTGATGGTGTCTAGCCGGATGCCTTTAAATGTGATTGGCCAGATTTGTAGAAGAAAAGTTAATCACAGATTACAAACCATGATGGGTATGTCAATCTGCTTATAGAAGTACAGAATGCCAAGTGCAGAAGAATGGCAACAGGATGCAGGCAATTTGTCGGCTTGTCTGCTCCCTGAGGCATCTGGTGGGCCACTGTGGGATATAGGAAGCTGGACTAGATGGGCCTTTGGCCTGATCCAGTGATGTGCTTCTTAGGATCCAGGGACCACTATCACACCCACAGCAACATCTCTTCCATCTGATGGCACAGAGGTTGAGCAGACACTGCTGAAATGTTTTGGGCTTTTGGGGAAGGTACTGGATACTCTGCTGGCTTCTTGATGTAATTCAAACGTAAAGGTGAATGGTTCACCTGCAGAGTCTCCCTCAGGTTGTGCACCACTCAGTGTCCCCACAGACAGACCTGGTATCTATCAGACGTTGGATTTTCTGCAGGCTGGACTAGATAAGGGTTAAAGCACTGTTACTCTTTGGACAATGATAGGTGTCAGATATATGTGGCAGTGCTCAGTAGCGTCCTGTGGGGAGGAGATGGGGTCCAGCACTTGTTTAAAGCAGTGGCACTGCTGAATTCTTCCACAATGCGGAGGTTTCCAAGGTGGGGTCTTAACCACGTGCTGTTGTCTTTCATGGGTTTGCCATTTGAACTGCTCAGGAAAATTCCTCTGAAGGAGTTGACTTACAAGACACTTTTTCTCATGGCCATCACATTGGCTATGCAAGCGTTGGAATTGGGAGCCCAGTTCACCACCTCCAAATTGTGCCTTTTTCATAAGGGTCTGTTGAGCCTGATCCTACCTGATCCACAGCATCTTTAGCCAAGGCACTTCCCTGTACTGTTTATAAAGTTATATACATTAGTTTCTATTTTTGTCACTGAGAAGTAGACATTCAACATTAAGATTTGATTCCGAGTCTGATTTAGTGGGGGATAGGGGATGTTCCAGTTTTTGATCAGGGGGTGGATTCCTCAACAAGAGGAGGAGACACCAAGATTGACTGCCTCTGCCTCCTGATAGACTCTTGTAGGAGTACTGCCTCTTGACTCCTGTAGAGTCAAGAATACGCCCCCTCCACAGAGCAGACATTCTCAGATAAGTTATTTTGGAGACGGTTCACTTGCGGGATATAAGCTGATTTGGTTTATACTCCAGAACTCCATTCCTTTTTTTAACTGTGGACAGCTGGTAACTTATAAGACCTAGGGGCTTCCATTCGCATCTAGTCAGAAGATGCATCTAGTCCAGTGATGGCGAACCTATGACACACGTGTCAAAGGTGACACACTGCAACATTTGGGGTGACACACCAGCAATCGCCAATACCTGACAAAAACTGAGTTTGTTTTACTCATTTTTGTAATTATTTGCTGTTTCTTTATATAATACATAGCACCACACATGATTGGACTATTTTTGTTCAAATAAATGAATATAAAGAATTGTTTCTCTTTTGTTTGGAAGCCGGGTTGACACACCAGCAGAGTCAAGTTAAGCGTTTTCCTAAGTTTTGACACACGGAGCCTAAAAGGTTCGCCATCACTGATCTAGTCTCTTCAGTGGATAAATAATGGGGGATGCCCCTCTGTATAAGCCACAGATCTGGAAGGCTGAGGCTGTGCTCAGATTTCTTTCCCTAGATTGGACCACAGAATGTTTACATGAAATTACTGTTCATTTTAGAGGGCTTAGAGAGAGGAAGCAGCCCATCTGGGGACAGTTAGACCTCTTAATTTTATCCATGGGCAGGACCCAGTAGGACACCAAGCAGAGCTGTTGGAGGCCTGAGGGCCACCAGTAATGTTTGCCAGTGGCATGGAGACAAACCCATGTGCGGAAACAGTATTCGGCTTGTCTCATGGAGCAGCCACCACGTGACGAGGCTTGAATCACTTCATGCATGGCAGCGATTTGGGAACCACTCTTAGCACTTTCCGCCAAAGGATGTAGCTTTGTTGTTGGCAAGCTTAGCATGCCAGATATAGGAGTCGGGGACACACATGTTGCTTCCAGCTGCAGATATCTGACTGTTAATATAGCAGTGTTGTCCACATGGGAGATTTCTCTACACTTGATTTAATCGCCATACTGGAAATGCAGGAAGTTGAATAAACGGGCGTTTTTGTCCTGTAGTAGTGCTGGGAACCTTGCCATGCATACTATCCTGCTGATAGTATGTTGATACTACAGTAGTGTCTATGTACAGTGCGAGAGGATAAGGAACTAGTCCATGTTGGTGCATGTAGAGCATGAGGATTGGATGCCCTTGATACCTGTGTAAAGCTTCTTGGCAAAGGGCCTGCTTTGTATCCTAGCCCCACCTCTCTGCATGTATCATGCTGCCAAGCATTTCTCTTGTGAACAGTAGCACAGTTGTCTGGAAGAGCCAAATAGTTAGCAGCTTTTGAGTTCCAAAAAGGATAATGTAAACTTTATACTCTCAAGCAGAAAAATTGGGAAATGCCGCATTTTATTCCATCCATAAAAACAGTGGCCAGCTAAGGTTACTTATTCACTTGGCTTTTCTCATCTGTCACCTTCTAATATTTTCACCTTCTTCGCTTAGACAACTAGGTTCATGATGCCAAAAGACCCTTCTTCAGTAAGGCCATGGGAATTCTGTTTTGCAGGTACGATGGTGGGGCTTTGCGGTGTTTGTGTCTGCAATATTTCTTTCACCAATGTTTATATGTAATATTGCAATAGTCATACCATGACTGGAGATATCCAGGCTATTCATTGATTCAGGGAGCAGCTCTGGCCTTGTTCTCATTGCAGTGATCATCCTGTTTCTGCAGATGGGGGCTCACATGCTCAGTTCCTGTGTGAGGGGGATCCTTCTTGCATGGAGAAGCATTCAGTCATGAGCTCCCATCTACAGTCTGAAGTGGTGCAACCCAGACAAGGCTCGACAACTTAGGGAGAGCTTGGCTTCTGTGCGAGGGCTTGTTCTGAGCTCATTCCCTCTGCTCTGCTCTGATCCACAAAGCTGCTCTCATGAGGAACATGTAAAAGCTTACTATGGCAGCTAGTCTGAGCAGGAACAGTTCCTGAGCTTGGATGATTGGGGCACCCTGTGCCACTTCCGTAATCATAGTAGGCGCTTCCCTTTTATGAGCGTTTTACTCACTGTAACCTCTGCAGTTTCTCCTGTCTGTGCACAGAAAGTCATTTGCGGATGAATCCAACTTTGAGCAAGCCTTGGACTCTCGAGGGCTTTGCAGAGCTCTTTCAAGGCAAGTGATATATGCTATGTTGTGACTCTGGAATTTATTTTTTAAAAATATATCTTTTAGATAGCAGCTTGCTTAAAATGTTAAATAAAGGTTTTCTGCCAACTGTGGCATGGATTTGTTTTGTTTCTTTCCAACATCACACCCACATGGCAGCTTTCTATGTTAACATATGAATTGGGGAAAAGTCACCTTAGCACAGGGGTTTCCAAACTAAGACCTGAGTGCTAAATCTGCCCTGCCACAAGATTTTAACTGGTTCATAGCAACTTAAAATATTGGACATTTTTACTCATTGTATATCATTTCAAAGTTTGATCATGGCATTGTTTCTTTGTAAATGTCACATTTCTCTTTTGTTCTGAATCATATCATGCAGATTACAAAAAAGATGCAAGTAAAATTCATTCATTCATTCATTCATTCATTCATTCATAAAACTGATTTTTTTTTTTTTGGCCTGTGAAAATCTGTAAAATATACGATATTGAAATGTCTGGAGACCCCTGTCTTAGCTGAAGATGTCTTAGCTAATGCTAGCATGAGCATTGGGCACTACAGTAGTCAGTTTGGGTAAGCAGTGATTAGCACAGGAATTAACACCTTATAAATCTGGAATTTCCTGGCACAATTTAATAGCATGCCTGACATTCAAAATTCCATCCAGATATGAAGCAGTCATTTGCTGAGGGTGTCTGTGTAAACTTGCATGATTTTGCCAGTTCTCAATAGAAACAGCATTGAGAATGTTTTGTGTGCTCCGATCACTTATATGCATTGTCTCAGTCATTGTTTTGACAAACTTGGATGTTCAGTAGCATTGAAGATGCCAGGGGAAGGGTTGAGTGACTAGTGATTTGCCCTAAGGCCATGGTAAGTTCATGGTGGATAGAGATCAGAAATGAATTTTCTCGTGTTCATGTTCTCATTCCATCTAGGTTGAGAACTGTATTATTCGGTATCTATGACAGTACATATATTGCATACGTATATACAGTTCCCTTACGCACAGATACAATACGTTGAGCAGCACTTTTCATTCTTCAACAATTCTGAAGCAAGATTGTTTATTTTTACACTTGTGGAACTGAGGTTGTGTGAGTGTGGAAAGTCTTCCAGTGCAGCTAAAGATTTTGCCAACTTCTCTGCAAGGCAATTTACTCTGCTGCAAGGCAGAATTGCATAGTGCATGGGATAAAAACAAGCTAAAAAAATGAGATGCTGTATGACTGAAGCATACTTTGCGACATCTTGCATGCTTGGAATGCTGAACATTGGCATGTTTCCCAGAATGGTGTGCAGCAAGCAGTTGAGTGCTTTCCATTACCTGGCATATAGACGTTAGGCTGGGAAGTTGCTATAGGGTCTCTCTCTTGGTAGTGGTATGGTGCAGATAAATTGGATCAATGTGTTCTCTTTGGAATTTTTTTTTTGACGGCTGTGATATGTCATCAAACTAGAGAGGGAAATTCATAGTTCAAGGGTGAGATCATGTTACCATAATATGCCACAGGCATTATAGACATAAAATAGGCATTCATAATTTGACTCTGGGACAAATTGGGCGCGATCCTAACCAACTTTCCAGTACTGGGGTAAGGGAACAAACATACCCTTATTTTGAGGAGGCTTTCTACGCTACTGCAGGATGCAACACATGCCCCATTGGCACAGCTGTGTCAGTGCTGGAAAGTTGGTTAGGATTTCACCCTTAATATCATAATTGTGCACATGAAAAGCATTAAAACACTGACTCATATAAATGGTTTTTAACATTCAACCTTCCATGGGGATGGGAGAAACAAAACCAAGAGAGCTCAGAAGTCAAAGGTAGCGTACCCTCAAATACTGCAGAGCAAGATACGCAATTTGAATATAAATGTACATAATAATAATAATAATAATACATTTATTTATATACCGCCTTTCTTAATATCACTAGATTTCTCTAATGATTGAACTCAAGGCGGTTTACATAGGCAGACTTTCTCACAAACCCGAAGGTTTTTACAATTTACAGAATGTTCTATCTTCCAAGAACAACACTCCTACAGATCTTTCTTTCTGGATTTAGCCTTCTTTCTTTAGCCACCCGTCTGCTGGCTGATGAGGCTTCCCTGCTGCCACCAGAGATGCAGCTGATTTCAGCACACTCCTCCTCCCACGAGGCAGCTGAAACTCAGCTTTTAATCAGCCGCAGTTTCCAAGGTCTGCTGCTTGCAGAGACTTCCGGCAGTCCCGAGCTCACGACCTTGAGATCTTCAGGTGTTATCTTCGGGCAAACGGAGGCATTAACCCTCTCAGCTAAATCTTCTGCTAAATAATGGGTGAAATCCTGACATTAGTACCCTGCGACTGCCATTCTGTGGGTCAAACTCCACTGAAATTGGTGGTGGCAGTGCCACAGCAGCATCCAGTGGTTTATGCACAAAATATATTTACAGGTATCGGTAGATGCTGGTGGCATATAAGCAGCGGTGTCATGCAGCCGGAACGCTGGGCGGGAGAAACGGGTGAGCGGCAGCCCGCCTGTTGCGTTCCGGTCTGTTTTGCCGTCTTCCCCGCCCCTGTGGGGCGGGCTGCCGCTCACCCGTTTCTCCCGCCCAGCGTTCCGGCTGCA
>JAJKFI010000038.1:7042024-7078852 GCA_029204185.1 Lerista edwardsae
ATATATATATATATATATATATATATATATATATATATATATATATAAAACAAAGCAATCACAACAGCCACAATACAGAGATTACATGAGCCCCCGAACATTCTTTAAAACTTTCTTAAAAGCCAAGTCTCGGGTGTGCAGGGAAAGAAGCCTGCAGTGCAAGGCTAGCTCTAGGAGTGGCGGGGCCCAATGCAGGGCATTCCCACAGGGGCCCCCAATCACCAAGAGCAGCACTTGTGGTGTCACAAGTGGCACATGGAAATGGTGGTGACATGATGATGTCACCACCAACTTCTTCCAGGACGCCCATTTTGGGTCGTTCAGGGGCAGGCGTAGGTGGGAGAGCCCAAGGGAAAGCTGCTCTGCTTGCCCCATTGACTCATAGCCCTAAGGGATCCTGTCTGCAGCAGCAGGTGCTCTGCTCACTGTGCTGGTGTGGGGCCCCCAAATTGTGGGGCCCAATGTGACAACTTTGGTCGCATTGGCTTAAGGCTGGCCCAGGTGCAGTGGACACTCTAACTGGGGGGGGCATTCTGCAACTAGGCACTGCATGCAGTTGAGAAGGGCCTGCCTCCTGTTGCCATCCACCGTATCACAGATAGCAGGGATGCTATCAATGGGTCTCTGTCGAACAGAAGACACGAGCAACTCTCCGTATGTCCTTGAAATGGTGCAGATTTGAACAACAGAGTGCGTGTTCCTCTCTGTTTAGGGAGAATTCACATAGGGATCACTTTAAATTCCTACCATAAAGCATGTCTGGACCACTCTTAGAGTCAGGGAGGATGGCACACGTCTGTGTGCTGGCCTCTCTGATTCTGAGAGTGGTCCAGACATACTTTACGTTGTCCCTTTTGCCAGCCAAATTTTGCTGGCTTAGCTTATGCCGGCCTAACTCAGTTTAGGATTGCGTTCTTTTATATATATACTAGCCTTTTGTTACCCGACGTTGCCCGGGGGACAAAGTATCCCCAGCCTCTATTAGGAGAAGGAATGAATACAGGGACAGAAGCAAGCAAAGGAGTGTAATGAAATTGTCACACTCACTGAATTAGCCCTCTGGAAATAGGTCCCTCTCAGATCAGACTGGGTGCTGGATCATTTGCAACTCTTTGCCACGCAGGCAGTGCAAACCAGTTTCACTTTTGCTTTGGGTTAGTCCTTGTGTATCACATAACCTGCAGAATCGTTTGTGACCACAGGGTGGCAGCAGACCTCTAGTCCAATGCAATCCCCTTGGTTCCTGACGATCTGGCCCCCCTCCCCGAAAAACGGGGCTGTAGGGGGGTCTGACCCCCTCAGTGTTTTTTGCCAGGCCGCAAGGTATGTGTGTGCCAAGCTTCGTGCGGATTGGTGCCAGCGTTGAGAAGCCTATGCAGAACATACATACCCGCATACATACACACCCACGTCCGTTTTTATATATATAGATAAAAGACACATGGTATCTGTTTCCCAAATACTGAAATGGGCTCCAACTATATTGTAATTCCTTTGTAAATTAAATTCCTTTGTAAAGGAATTCCTTTCTTGAGTGTTGAGTGGTAAGATGCTGCATGCAACAAGTCTTGTGAAAATCTTTTTAAAATTGTCCATGCTTTGCTTCAGGCTCTGATTATTTATCCAAGCCAAATTTTGGTTTCTGAGAATGCTGAAACCAGTGAGTTCAGTGGACAGTGTAAAATTATTCATGTGTCTAATTACGTATAGGCGTAGAGCCCCTGGGGGATGTAATGGCCAGGTGATTAAAGAGCTTTTCTGCAGTTGAGTGTGTTGGGTTTGAATCTTGGACTTGTGCTGGAAGGCTGCCTTCAATCTTTTCAGCTGTAATTGTGAGTCATCCCCCTTCTGCACTGGCGGAGTGCATGCTCTGCAGGCGCAGACTGTGGCAAATGTCCTGTAAAGCATGTTGCGACAGCATAGGTTCCAGGCCTGCTAGCAGAAAGATCTGTACCATCCCGCTGGAGCCAGTGTCGGGAGCAGGTAAGTTCCTGCTGGGCTGTGCAGGGGTGGAACGGGGCAGGGGGAGGGTAGCAATGAGGTGGCAGTGGGCAAATGGGGCCTGGGAGGAGAGTGGGATCAGCAGCGCTGGTGCCTGCTGTATCCTATCCCCCTTTCCAGATCTGATCCACTGATATGGATCAACTTGGACTTGCACTAGTGATATCACTGATACAGGCCAAAGTAGACCTGTTGTGTTGGCCAGGGCTTTCCCCAAGGCAAGGAGACAAATGTCCCCTTTACTTACCTTGAGAAGACCTCCAGCATGTAGAATTCCCCCATGGGATACTGTGCATTGACACAGGGGGATTTTCTCTGGCTTGGGCTGTTACTGGGTCAAACATTATTCTGCTTTGCATGGCACAGGCCGTACAACTCTTATACTACTAGGCAGGTCTCCTCAAGGAGGTTTGGGCAGTCACTAGGAGAGGCAAAACCACCACCAAGGACTTTTCACAGCATCTTCATTGAATCTTTATTCTGAATTAATGTGAATTGAACATAGTTAATATGTTCATTAATACCAATTGCTCTTCCCTATAGTGCAGGAAGGGAAGAGCAGAGAAAAGCAGTTAATGCCAGACAGAGCCAACAAAAGTGACTTCATCATTCCCTCTATTACAAAAACAAACAAAAAACAACAACCCCAAGACTGCTACAACGACGATGACAGAACAGCAGAAATATTGATGGCCCTCTCCTTACATGAGATGAAGGAAGAACGGTTGGACGGATGCATTCTAGCAGCATTGGCCTGCACTAGCTGTCAAGCTTGTGGGCCCTTGTCACGTCCCCCGTGGGGCTCACAACTCTCCCCATCCTAGGAGGGGGAGTGTCAAAGGGACTGGTGGACATGGGTTTGAATGCTGGAACAGACCTTGCGACTCAGGGAGCAAATGAAAGCATCCTTTTATTTCGGTAATACAACTGGCCCAAAGCCTGGGGTTGAATTCACGAACTAAGCAACTCAAAAGGCCCTTCTGTCCTGGAGTCCTCTGAACGCCCCCCCCCCCTCAAAAAAGGGGTATTCCCCTGTCTGCAGCAGGTCCCTTCCCGGTACAGCCTGGAATGAGTCGTCTGGCAGTGCAGGGTGTCTCTTATCCCCAATCACGGGTCTCCATCCTCAAATGGAGGTATTATGCATGGAAGGGATAGAGTCGATAGAGGGATGTTTTTTCCCTCTCTCGCAACACCAGAACCAGGGGACATCCACTAAAATTGAGTGTTGGGAAAGTTAAAACAGATGAAAGGAAATATTTTTTTACCCAGTGGGTAGTTAATCTGTGGAACTCTGCCACAGGAGGTGGTGATGGCATCTGGCCTAGATGCCTTTAAAAGGGGATTGGACAGATTTCTGGAGGAAAAGTCCATCGTGGGCAATAGGCTATGATGGGTTGGGTAACCTCCTTACATTAGTAGTAGGCTACCTCAGAATGCTGGGTGCAAGGGAGTGGCAACAGGATGCAAGCATCTTGTTGTCTACTGAGCTCCCTGGGGCACCTGGTGGGCTGCTGTGAGATACAGGAAGCTGGACTAGGTGGTCTTTTGGCCTGGTCCAGCAGGGCTCTTCTTATGTTCTCATGAGAATATACAGCGGGCTCCCCCTATACGAGCTGGAATTGAGGCAGTTAAGTGCTGGCCAAGCCTGGGCCCTCTTCTTGTGCAATCCAGTGCCAGCCTCAGACGGCATGGGAAGAGACCAGTGCCCTCTATACTGTCCTCTGCAGTCTCTCTCCTCCCCCTTCTTGGATTGCAGCTGGTGCTGATATAGGGGAGGCTAGTTGCTCTTGGGTGCGTGGTGGCGCAGTGAGTTAATCCGCTGTTGCTGGGCTTTCAACCGCAAGGTTGGGAGTTCAAGACTGCGCGACAGAGTGAGCTCCCGTTGCTTGTCCCAGCTCCTGCCAACCTAGTAGTTCGAAAGCACCTAAATGCAAGTAGATAAATAGGGACCACTTCGGTGGGAAGGGAACGGTGTTCCGTGCGCTATGGTGTAGAGTCATGCTGGCCACATGACCACGGAAGCTTGTCCTTGGACAAAACGCCGGCTCTACAGGCTTTGAAACGGAGATGAGCACCGCCCCCTACAGTCGGTCACGACTAGACCATTCGGTCATGGGGAAACCTTTACCTTTTTAGTTGCTCTTGATGAGCCTCAGGTGTGCTCTCCCTGTAAGTGGTTGCTGGAGCCTCCTCAGTTTCCCTCGAGGAAGCTGGAGAAGGGCGATGTCCCTCTAGCACACTGAAGCTTCCTTTTCCTCTGGCGCTTCTTTAAGAGGCTAACTGGGAACTAACTCCATGTTTCATGTCAGTTCTTGATTGCAAGTATGTTACTACCGGTCTATGATATTTGCATCCTAGCAGAGAGATGCCCAATTAAAATAGAAGCACCTGGTTCTATCTAAGAATCAGTCTTCAAAATTGCCTTGCCAGATGGTTCACAGAAAGAACTGGTTGGTTGGGGAGATGTGATCCGAGATTCCTCTAACTTGGATTTGACTTCAGGTACACGGAAACTGGTTTGCTTTGAATCTAGGAATTCCAGAATTTCTTTTAGCATTGTTGAGCAGAAACTGAAGTGTTCACTTCTAAATTGAAGTGTTGTGTGACTCAAAAGCTGCCATTCAGGATTCAGATGTCTTGTGTGAAATTATTGGGCCTGCCTGCCTGCTTGCCTCTCCTCCAGAGCAGATAACTTAATATAGAGCAAACTACCTGAAGTCTTTATCTTTACCACTTGAAATCTCTGTCTGTGTATCCGCAGGCCCTTTGGGAAAACAATCATCAGCTGGAGAACCCAAAAGACAATCTGATACCTGGAATTGAAGTGAAGCCTGTGCATCTTTAACTTTTTGTTTCTTCTTCAACTTTCTAACATCTCCATTCCCTCCCTAGGAATATTATATTCCATTCATACAATATCAAGCAGTTATAAGGCTTGCTGGCAAGTTGGCACTTTTGAATAACCTAGAGAAATTCTAAAGGATAATTTCAGGTTCTACATTGTGTTCAGATGTATAGTACATCATAGCAGGCACTGTAAAATTTCCTACAATGTGAATCTTAAAAAAAAAAATCACATTTAAGTAATGAAATTTCTTCCTTCTCACCCACTCCATAGCCTTCAATACCTTTTAAACTATCATGGGTGAGCTAATCTATTGTTCTTGCTGAAAGATATTGTTAAGCATTGTGTTAAGATTGTTCTCCATTGAAAACAATGTATTTGTTTTTGATTTCCTTCATGAATATACAGGTCATGCCTCATTATCCACTGGGATTCTGTTCCGGAACCCACAGTGGATAACGAAATCAATGGAAAAATAACTTTAAAGACCTACTTCCAGGTTTCTTGGTCCTCCATTATTGACCTAGAATGCATTGATATAAATGCTATACTTCATTCAGCCACAAGATGAGGTGAATAATGGAATCTAATGGAATGTAGGAAGGGAGGAAATGGGATTTTGACCATTTTGTTCCTTATTACAAGGCATTTAAAGGTGGATTCTAGTATCAGTCGTGAGTCAAATAAGTGGATACCAGATTAGTGGATAACGAGGCATGACTTTACACTTTGTACATGACTGTACACTTTGTACTTTACACTTTGTATTGCTGATCTAAGTGTTCCTAGAAGGGCCTTGAATGAAGAGGATTTTGCTGGTGTAGGTTTACTGAGCCTGTGTTTAAAGACTTTAGTGCTTGGTACATACAGGTTCTCCCTGGGGCACCTGGTGGGCCGCTGTGAGATACAGGAAGCTGGACTAGATGGGCCTTTGGCCTGATCCAGCAGGGCTCTTCTTATGTTCATGCCCTGGTATTCACTGGGGTTCCATTCCAGACTCTACCATCGATACCTGAAACCATAGATACTGGGGACACCTTCTTAAAAATAGAGGAACATCAGTAGATTTGCTGCAAACAGGTTAAAAAGAGCATTTTTAATGTTTCCCTATCTTTTTAATAGGGGTCCCAGTTTCCATGGTATCTGTGGATAACTGAAAATGTGGATACGGAATCGGTGGATACTGGGGCATGCCTGTGTAAAGTTGCTAGAACACTAATCACTCTTCCTTCTGTTATCCAAGCATCATTAGCACCACTGACAGGACATATTGGTTTTCAGAGATGTCAGGAGAAACTGAGGAGCAGCATAGCATATGATCCCCAGGGCTTGTTGTTTTAAACGGTTTTTAAATTTGTTTTTAATTGTGTTCTTAATTTTTTGATTATATTGTTTAATATTGCTTTTAATTGTTTTTAATGTGAATTGTTATATTGTTTTTATATATATATTGTAATGCCGCCTTGGGTGCCTTCGGGCACAATAAGGCGGGGTAAAAATCCAATAATAAATAAATAAAAATAAATAGTGGAAGGTCATTCTTGGACTAGGTATCAAATAGTCTGTTAGATATTCTGTCCAATATTATCTTATGTACAGAGGGAATACTGACGACCAGGTTCACTGAATGAATTGGGTTATAAAGCTCTGTGGTACAGTTAGATAAATAAGTAGTATCGACAGAGATGAAGATGCTTCCATTTTAAAAATGTCAAGGGGCACTTGCAGACTGCGATGTGCATGTGCCCTGATTGACACATCTTTTGGATATGCTTACAACTATTACTAAATGCCAGGGGTGCCAACTTGTGTTCAACATTGGGGGGCATAGCCACGCCCCCGATGTGGCCACGCCCACACAGTGCAAAAATAGCGCCTTTAAGTTGAAGTTAAGTACATAAATCATATGCACGATCTATTGAACTCAGATAGCATCTGCATCATTTCTGCCCCCCCATCTCCTTTTCTAGCCATGAATAGTGACAGCCCTTCTAGGAAGTCCTTCCAAAGCAAGGGGTAGGGGTAGGTTTGGGTTTTCCCCCCAAACTTTTTTGATTAAAATAGCAAATTGTGGTGGTGTGTGTTTTTATCCAAATTTTAGGATATTGATTGTGGTGGGACTTTGACATGGTAGTGAGGAGTGGACAGGGAGATGCGTGCTGAGATGGCAGAGGCACATACGAGGGGGTAGGACACTTGCAAAGTGGGTGGAGTGCCTGCCCCAGAAGAGCCCAACCCAACGAAGGCTGGGGTTTGAGAGAGAGTGAGGAGATGCATGCCGGCACGGCAGAGGCACGAACGAGGGGGCAAGACACTCGCAAAGCAGGCAGAGTGCCTGCCCCAGAGAGGTGCCCAACCCAAGTAGGGCTGGGACTTTGAGTGAGAGTGAGGAGATGCATGCGGAGATGGCAGGCAGCCCACCGCCAGCTTGGCAACACAGAATGACCCAGTGATCCCTGTTCTCGAGTCTTTGAACTTTGGGGAAGTGCCTGCCACAATGGTAGGTGAAGGGTGGAATTCAGGACTCTGATTGATTTGGGTCCTGCCATGAAGGTTTGTGTCTTAGCACTTACAAATGATGCAGCACAGCGTCTAATGGGGACATGTGAGGCTCCCCCCCCCCCAAAAAAATAAACCCTGGCTACTGACCAGGTATGAAGAACAGAGATTCAGGTGAGGGGACTCATAGCGAACGTGGCCCTCCGAATGTCATTCCGCGAAATGAACTTGTCCGCAATCACATCAAGGTCAATTGCCTTGGCCAGTTCCACAGGCCCCTCCAGTATGGCCAGATGGTTCAGGCGCTGCTGCGTGAGGGTTGATCGAAGGTAGCTTTTGAGCCTTCGAAGGCAGGAAAACGATCTTTCAGCAGTGGGGATTGAAACGGGGACTGTCACCAGGTGTCGCAGGAAGGTCACCAACTCTGGGAGCAGGCCCTTGATTCCTCCGGAGTCCTGCTTGAGAAACGTGACCACAGAAGCCACACTGACCGCAATCTCATCCCTGCGTCTGAAAGCATTTAACAACATGTCTCTGTGCAGCAGTAGTATAGCTGCTTCTCATCCACATCATTTCCAAAATGCTCCCTGAGCTCATGAAACCCAGGTTCAGCTCCGGTGAGAAATTTCTTGGCCTTGGCCATGAGGTTAAACGCCTCAGATTGGAATCGTGTCCTGATACACTGTACAGTTGTGCCCACAATCTCATGGAACACTTGCCGGTGTAATTCTTCTGGGGAGTTGAAGGGGCACACATTTCTGCTTGGCGCCTCATCCAATCGAGCAGGAATCTTCCTTGGCCTTGGAATCTTTGGCTGATCAATTGACAGGGACTTGCTTTTGGAAGTCACCTCGGCCCAGAAAGATTGGAACTGCCGTCTGAGTCCCACTAGCATTTCGATGAGTGTGGAGATAATGCTTGCTGCCTGCAGAAATGGAAGCAATGGGCTTTGAAGCGCTGTGTTGGCAGTATCCACGTAGCTGAACACTTTGCAGAGCACAGGCAGTTGGAAAAAACCCTCAAACTGGCACATAGAGTTCAGGAAGCCCTTGGCTTTGGAAACAGAATCACGGTGTTGCGACGAGATGGCGATTTCCAACCGAGCCTGTGCTATTTCTACGTAGTTAGAGAGGACTGAGGACAGGGAATGATAGTGTACTGTCCACCGAGTTGTGCAGAAAGGGTGCAGACTGCACATAGGTCCCTCTCCTGCCCGGCCTTGAAATGTCTTGAATATATATATTTTTTTTTTTAGACAATCTTTATTGAGTTAATATACAGAAATAAACTTTACAATCCAAAACAAAGACATTTATACAAAAAAAAAAAGAGAGAGAAAGAAAGAAAAAGAAAAAGACTAATCCATTCTCAATACCGTGTAGTCCAGTATATCAAATCTGTTGATTCCTTATCCATTGTCTTTTCAGAATTCAACAATGGATACCAAACATCTAAAAAACTATCCTTTTTAACCTCTCCCCTCATAAATCTTACTCGCATTGTTAGCTTTTCCATAACAGCTACTTCCCATACTCTTTTCATATATTTTTGAAAGGACAGTCCTTTCAATTCTCTCCAGTTATTAGCAATTTCAATTCTTGCGACTCCAATAAGAATCTCTATCAACTTCTTGTTGTTTAAATTATCATTCTCGTTGGTGAACAGTGAGAATAACAGAAGGGTACAATTATCCTTTATATTTTGTTGTGTAATATTTTCTAACCATTTTATCACCTCTTTCCAAAAAATCATTACTTTTGGGCAATGTAACCACATATGTTCCATATTACCTTCTAATCCACAGTTCCTCCAGCACTTGTCTGGAATCTTTTTATTTATTTGATGGAGTTTCCTAGGAGTCAGATACCATCTGTGAGTAGTCTTTAATACCGCTTCTTTTAATTTTACAGAAATAGACTTATATGCTTGATTCTTCCATATCCCATTCCATGTATCATCTGATATCTTAATCTTCAGATTTTTCTCCCACAACATCTTTATCCCACTATGCTTAGGATATACATGTTTTATTATTTCTTTATACAACATTGAAATTAAGCCTTTTTTGGTACCTTGTTTCTCTCCTATACAATAATCCTCTAACATTGTTAATGTTCTAATAGACCCAAATTTTTTATATTGCTGGTTAGCAAAATTCATCACTTGAGTCAGTTGCAACCAATTGCTACTTGTTATGTTTATTCTCTTTTTTAATTGTTCGAATAAAATTGGTTTTCCACTTATTAATAAATCCTTCATTCTGTATATACCACATTTTCTCCATTCTTTGAATTGCGCATATCTTTCTTGGTTTTTAAAATTAGGATGTTCCAAAATTGGGCATAAAGGAGAGATAGGTGGGGCAAAAACCTGTAAATATTTTCTCCAAATATTTATTGTTTCCTTCAAAAAAGGATTTTGAATTTGATCTCTTTTGGCTGGCAATTTCGTACTATATAAATGTATGTTTATAATATGTTCTCCCTCTATTCTTTCCATTTGAGTCCATTCTAAATATTCATTCATTTGTACAACTTTAACTGCTTGTGCCAACTGATAAGCATCATAGTATTTTATCAAATGGGGTATAGCCAAACCTCCTTCTGTAGTACCTCTATATTTAATATTGTTATTAAATCTTAAAGATTTTTGCTTCCCTGAAATAAATTTTTCCAATTTCTTTTGCCACAATTTTAATTTTTTTATTTCCGGTTGCAGTGGTATATTCTGAAACAAAAATAAAAATTTTGGTAAGATATGAGCTTTAATTACTGCAACTTTCCCTAACAATGATATTTGCAATTTTCCCCATTCCTTAATTTTCCCCTTTATCTCCTTATACATATATGTATAATTTCGAAATGCTAATTGTTTAATATCTTTTGTCAGCCAAATTCCAAGATATTTAAAACTGGAATAACATAATTCTAAATTAGATTTTATTTTAATCTCCTTTTGCTCTAGTTTGGAAATATTCAAACATAATACCCTAGATTTTTGATAATTAATTTTTATCCCACTAACTTTCTTGAAAGTTTCCAGTACTTGTTTCAAAGATTCTATACTCTCTATTGGTTTTTTCAAAAACAGAAGCATATCATCTGCATACAAATTAATTTTATGATATCTCTCCCCAACTTCTACTCCCTTAATACTTTCCTCATTCCTAATCTTTGTAGCCAGTGGTTCAATAGCTATAGCAAAAAGCAAGGGTGATAATGGATCTCCCTGCCTAGTTCCTCTCTGTAATTCAAAACTTCTTGACTCAATTCCATTAACTAATACCTTTGCAGACATTCCTATATATAAATTTTCCACTGTAGTAATAAATTTTTTCCCCATATTCATTTTTTCTATACCTTTAAACATATATTTCCATTCCACACGATCAAATGCCTTTAAAACATCCAAGGAAAGCATCGCAAATTTTTCCTTACTTCTTGACATATTATATATTATATTTAAAACCCTTCGGATTGCATCATTCATATGTCTTCCTGGGATAAACCCATATTGATCAGTATGAATATATTTAGCTATAAATGCATTTATCCGTTGTGCTAATATTGAAGAGAAAATTTTTTGATCTTGATTCTGCAGAGTAATAGGTCTATATGCAGAGGGGAGGGATAAATCTTTCCCTTGTTTGGGTAACACTATTATCCTGGAGCATTTCCATGATTCCGGTATCCTCCCTCCATTCAAAATAGAGTTATACAGTTTTACCAAATGTTCCAATAATTCTTCCTCCCACAATTTAAAGAAATCAGCTGTTAAACCATCACACCCTGGAGATTTCCCTCTTTTTAATCTCCTAATAGTTGTTACAATCTCTATTGAGGTTATTGGAGAATTAAGATTATTTTCATCATCCTCTGATATTGAAGGTATTAGTAGTCTATCTACAAACTCATCAACTCTTTCTTCCCCTTTTAATTCTGTATTGTATAACTCTTCATAGTATTCCTTAAATACTCTGCTTATCTCATTTGGATCTGTTATTATATCATCCTTTTTATCTTTAATTGATGCTATCATTTTCTTTTTAGCTTTCTTTTTAAGTGCATTTGATAATAGTTTTGAATTTCTATTTCCGTATTCATAATAATTTCTTTTTAAATATCTCAATGTGTTAAATGTCTTATTTGTATCTAATGCTTCTAACTCTGATTTTGCTCTAGTAAGTTCCCTTAATATTTTATTTGATCCTGATTTTTTGTGTTTTTCTGTGAGATCCTTTATTTTCAATTCCAACTGTTCTTGTATCATATTTTTCTCTTTTTTCAGCCTTGCACCTTCTTTTATAAAATGTCCCCTTAACACTGCTTTTAACGTATCCCATAGAAGTGCAGGGTCTACCTGACCCTTATCATTTTCTTCGTAAAAATTTTTTATATCTAATTTTTGGTATCATTTGTATATTAGCCATCACATTGGAACTTAATTTCCATATTCTATCTTTAATTCTATTAATCCGATTAGAACAACCCAGCTTTATAGGGGCATGATCTGATACGTCTATTGGTTCAAAATCTACTTTTGTTAATTCTAAACTTAATGACTCAGAAACAAATATATGATCTATTCTTGAATAGGAAGAATATTTTTTTGAGTAAAAAGTATAGTCCCTTCCTCTTGGATTTAAAAATCTCCATGAGTCCACCAATTTCTTTTTCTTTAACATTTTCTTGATTTTAATTCCATCTGTTGTTATTTTCCTTGTTTTAGATGAGGTATCTCTAATTCCATCTAATATGCAGTTTGTATCACCTCCCAAAACTATTTCTCCTTGTGCAAATTGATCCAGTTCTCGAAGTAATTGCTGCATAAAGGGAGCTTGCCCTTTATTGGGGCTGTAATATGAACCAATTGTTATTAATCTCTTCTCTATTTTCCCTTTCAAAATAATATACCTTCCCCCTGAGTCTTTCAAACAATCTAAGACTTCAAAGTTAAAATTTTTCTTTATCAATATTGCAACTCCTCTTGCCTTATTTGTCCCACCTGCACAATATTGTTCTCCAAAATATGAGTGCTTAATAACCTCCTGTATTTGTCTCCTGCAGTGGGTTTCTTGTAATAGTACTATATCTGCTCCCAATTTTTTAATAGTTCTTATTATTCTATAACGTTTTACTGGACTACCCAATCCATTGACATTAAATGAAATTATATTTAAGTCCGACATTGCTTACTAAAATATCTCCTTTCCAACGTCTTCTGCAATTTTAATTTTAGATTGTCTAAATATCTGTATTGTCTATATATTTTACCCTTAATTCCTTCCCCCTTCCCCCCTCTTCTCCCCCCTTCCCCCCCAACTCTCCTCCCCATACCCTACAATTGGTAGTAGACCTCAAGTTCCCTTGAAGTTTCCTAGCTCACAATCGAGCTACTCCGTGTGGGTATGTTGAGGGGCCAAGATTCCTCTTGTGGGAGATCTTCCCCCTCCAGCCCACCTGTTAAGTTATTTACATTTACATTTATTCTCTTTACTATGTACATTTAGAATAAATTATCCAATATAATACCCATTCCTTATTTTTTCACATTTCTTCCTTTAACAGTGTTCCAATGTGGTTTTCCTATAGTCTCTGTAGCACTCTCTGGTAGTTGAATCTTCTTTCTCTCAAAAAAGGCTTCTAATTGAGGCAGCTCTGTTACCACACTGGGAGTGCGACCATCCCAGATAATCAACTTAAAGGGAAATCCCCAGGTGTATCCTATATTCTCAGTTCTTAAAAGCTCTGTCTTGAATATGGCACAGCGTTTTGGAGAGTCCCGGATGAAATTAATCAGTTCGTGAGGAGGAATTGGCAGCATCCGTCAACCTCCTTGATAAAGTGCTGGACAGTTAGGCTCAAGCTGTGAGCCATGCAATGCACAAACAAAGCTCGGGGTTCTGCGCGCCTCATTCTGGCTTGCATGCCACTTATTGCCCCTGCCATGTTCTGACCCCGTCAAAGCATTGGCCTTTGCAGTTGGAGACTGGTAAGTTGAATCTGCAGAGGACATCCAAGATGATATGGTAGATGGTCTCTGCCCAGATATTGGAAGTCTCATGAAAACCCAGGAACAATTCCTCTACTTCCAGATCCAGCGTGACAATCCAGAAGCAGATGGAGACCTCCACCATCAGATGTCAGATGTCTCGTCCACCATCACTGCGTAATGTTTGGCCTGGGTGATACGAAACACCAAAGCACGGGTGATGTGGTGGCCCATTATCGCCAGCATCTCATTGTAGATCTCCTAGGAGCACCACTTGTAGGAATGGTGCTGCATCCATCTCTTTAAGAGGGGGGAATTGTCACATCTCAACTGCAGAAGTGTAGATAAGGTTCTGGACGCATCCATGTGGCTGTTGGGTAGATGTCTATCCTGGTTGGGTAGATGTCTCAGAGACGTCATTATCTTCAGCAGAGCTTCCCTGTTCTCCAGTCTGGCTTTGTGGTGGGCTCTGGACAGCTGACTCGAGACAGTCAGGCCAGATTTGAGGGCTTGGGTTTTGAACACCGATTCGTGGTGGCATTCAGACCTCTCATGCTTCCTGAATCTTTCCAGACCGTTCTTCCAGCCACGGAACCCTGTTTCAATGAAGCTCAAATTCGGTTTACTGGAGAATGTCACACAGTTGTGCTCAAGTGCCAACTTGCACATTCTACAGAAGCTTTCTTTGAATCATCATATTTCGGCCAGGGATATGTCTTTTCCGTGCCAGACTGCTGGACTAGTTCTCCCCTTGCCTGTGGTTCAGGTGGAGGTAGAACCACTTCGTCTTCAATGGAGTCTGGAGCTTGGCTTTCTCTGGGTGAGGTGGATGGCAAGGAGGAAGTGGGTGACAAGAAACAGGTGGCGGATGGAGCTTCTCCACTGTCAGCAGCAGGCGCTCTAGCTCTCCTCACAATAAAATGGTCCATACCTGCCCCGGCCTTGGTGTTGCTGTGCTACACTTTGAGAACTGGCAGGCAGCCTGTTTTATTTACCCAGCTGTGGTGTCCAACACAGAGCTTGAGTGTGGAACAAAGTAGGATTCAGTTCTGGACTGGAGCGAGGCACAAGAAAAACCCACCCAGAAATAAAAGCTGCTGCCTGAAACTTGGGTGCCTGCTTCTACTGTGAGCAAGGCTGCCCCTGGGTTCGATTCACCCAGCTGCAGTGCCCAACACAGAGCTTGACTGGAACAAACAAAGTAGGATTCAGTTCTGGTCTGGAGTGTGGTACAGGAAAAAACGCCAACCAGAAATAAAAGCTGCCCCTTGGTGCAGGCAGGTTTGGTTAACTTCACCACCAGTTCCCTAAACAAAAATCAACCATAACTGCAAGCCCACGAACCAACCAAAAAACAACTTGTCTACTAATCTGAAGAAGCTCAGCACTCCTCCAAAGATAAACGTTTTTAAAGAATTGAATTGAAAAGTGAAGAAGCTCTGTCTCTCTGAATTAGCAGAGGCAGGCAGCAGAGCACACGTAGTAATATCGTGGCCTCTGCCTGAATATTTCGAGCCTACAGTGCAGGCAGGCAAGGAATCTCCCCTCCTGCCACTCCCACCCTTCTCCTCCGATGCACATGCTCTGAATGAGGCATGGAGCACTGGGCAGGACTACTTTAAGGCTGCCCAAGTCTCTGGGCAGCTGAGTTGGCCAATCAGCGTGCCGGAGGGGAGTAACCATTGGGATGCAGGCTCATCCCATTGGCTCTTGCTGCTTCTACAGCGAGTTGCGCAGTGGTTGCGACACGAGGTGACCACTGCGCATGCTAGCGATCCTCGAGCGCCTGAGCATGCACAGTGGTTGCCTCGTGTTGTGACCAATTGCGCATGCTTGCAGTAGTCAACGTTTGTGGGGCTGTGTGCAGGGGGCCAGATGTTGGGATGGCCCAGCCACACCCCAAAAATATTGGGATGGCTGCTGGCCCCCTTGCCACCATGAACTTGGCACTACTGCTAAATGCTGTACAAAGACATAGAAATGGGTAGGTCCCTGATGAAATAATTTCATCCTACATTGTCTTTAAGGTATAGAACCACAAGAATGCTTGTTGCAACAGACCAACATGGTTGCCTGACTGGAAGTGATAGTCTGTTAGGGCTTGAAGATTCTCATAGTAAGCTGGTGTACTGTGGTGGCTAAAAGTAGAATGTTGGCAAGTGAAAGTCCTGGTATTACCATTAAATTTCCAGATCATGTAACAATTGTGAATTCATTAGCAGAGCTTCTTGGTTTTGGCAAACTACGTAGTCTTGGCTTCAGCCCCCCCCCACCTCCACCCCCCCCCAGTTTGAAATAGGGGAATAGTTGCCTGACAGAGTAGTTGTAAGGATTACTGAGGCAATGCATGTAAAACATGGAACATTCTTATAGCACAAAAATGCTTAAGCAGCGTCTACATCTGTTTATAAAGAAGTTTGCAACATTTTTCATACTTTAAGCATGTTGCGTAGGGTCAGCAACAGAGAAGAATGCTGGCTTCTCAGTTGCTGGGGTCAAGAGGAGCGGAGAACAGGTTTAGCTGCCCCTCTCCTGTCAGCACTCCTTATTTATGGGGAAAAGTAAAGTGTTGCATTTGTGATCAGCATTTTAAAAAAATGTAGTAAGAAGCAAAACACACACACACCTCAGCCTAGACATTTGAACTGAGTAGGCCAGTCACCAGTGCACCTGGCAGGGACAGGGAAGAGCATAAGAACATACGAAGAGCCCTGCTGGATCAGGCCAAAGGCCCATCTAGTCCAGCTTCCTGTATCTCACAGCGGCCCACCAGGTGCCCCAGGGAGGCATGAGACACAAGACGCTTGCATCTTGTTGCCACTCCCTTGCACCCGGTACCAGTAGCCCTCCACCTTTGTAAGGAGGTTGCACAATCCATCATGGCCTCAGTTTTAGCGGATGCCCCCTGGTTCTGGTGTTTTGAGAGAGGGAAAAGAACATCCTTCTATCGACTCTATCCCTTCTGTGCATAATTTTGTATGTCTCAATCATGTCCCCCCTCAGGCACCTTTTTTCTAGGCTGAAGAGCCCCAAACTTTGCAGTCTTTCTTCATATGGGAGGTGCCCCAGCAATGTCAGGCAGCTCCAAGATGGTGTTGGGCAACATCGTTCAAAGATTCTCACTTCCTGAAAACCCCTCTTGAGCTTGATGTTGGGTTGGGGGTGGCAAGATTTTTGAAACATATTACTCCTCCCCAGAACCCTGCATGAGGGCAGAAATAGCTTTTGGCTTGAGGAAGGCAGTGCTATTTCCACTTCCTTCCTCAAGACTTGCAGGCCATTTTTTTTAAACATTCAGGCTATTAGGAAGTATGGCCTCAATGAGGAACAGGGGGGATGTAAAAGAAGTCTCTCAGCCCCTCCTTGCTATGCCATTGTTGAGGTGGTGGAGGATGTCGTGATGGTCAAGGTCAGGCCATCGTCCCCAGTTGGTACATGCGTGAGGTAAGTGAATGAGTTTGGGGAAAGAACTGGAACTTTCTATTCCTCACTGTCTCTTGAACTTCATGGGTCTTTAGCCAGTGGTGTCATCTAAATGATTTAAGAACAGGTACTCACTTTTGATTGGCATGTGTCGGGACCCGCCCACCAGAAGTGACATCATAAGCCGGAAGTGAGGTCGTGGCAGGAAGTGACATGAAAAAAGCCCTTTTTGAGGCCTCAGACAATTTTAAACTAACCCAACAGTTGCAACAGTATTCCACAGCACCCCCAGAACATGTTAAGGAGGCCTGGCATCATGTTAAAGTGACCCAACAGTTCCAAAACCCCAGAGCAGCTCATTTTTCAGTGGCAAGGCAAGGCAAGGCTCCGCTCGCTGCCTGCCTGGCTCTGAGAACGTGCAGGCAACTCAAACATGCAGGAAATTCAAACGTTGCAGGGGGCGGAGTCGACGAGTGGGCGGGTGAATGGGCGGGGCCAGCCATAATCCTAGAAACCGGTACTCGCGTACCCCCGCGTACCCCCTGCATGACATCACTGTCTTTAGCTTGTTTTTTTTCAAGAGGGTACAATATAGAAATTGGCTGCAGGGAGGAACTTGCCGGGGTACCTCTCCCCCTGGGCTCCTTTTTGCATGTATTTGGATGCAGAAGGCGCAAAAATCAAGATACAAGTTTAAGAGATTGGTATGTGGAATGACAGAGGAAAAACCTGGATTGTTTGTGGATACAGTATTGGAAAGAAGTGGATGATCCTTTATCACTGGATCATCTTTTATCACTTCACTTGTCTGTGGCCTGAGTCCTACCACCAGAAGCCCTATTTAATGTGCATTTGGTGCCAGTCTGTTCGCCCAGGGGCTGGTGCTCCAGATTCCCACATTTCCTCCAATGCGCATTGTATCGTCGCAGGAGGGAGAGCATCTCAGCAGCTGATTTGACCTTGTGCTTTGTTTTTGTTTGATTCTCTTTGCACATGTCTCTAATTGATCTTGAAAAGAAGGGACAGTTAAAGAAGACATTAAGGTGAAATGAAGCCATAACTGTGACTGGAGACTTTTATTAAGTGTGGCAAAGTTCCCTGGGCTGCGTTGAAATTGTTTATTGATTTTGGTATGGCTGGATGCTTCGGAGTAATCGCCCGCAGAACCACTGGAGGGGAGGAGGGGGAGAGAGAGTGCAGAGGGAAAGCAGAGGTGCTCTGCTGTGATTGGTCTCAGCTGCCTCCTGCACACAGACACCTTTTCTTCCTAACCTGTAAATAGGCATCCAGGTTTGCCGCTGGTTAACTCTTATAGTGCCTGACTACCAGGAGCCAGGTGCTACCGTCTTCTGTGAGGTCAGGCCAGGGCTTGTTCAGATGAATTTTCCTCAAAAAGGTTTTGTGTCTCTGCATACACCCAGATTGGTGACCCGCTGGTTGTATGAAAGAAGGTATTTTGGCAGGCACACTTCTTAGTGCTGTGGGAGGGAGAGAGGCTGCACTCCCTGAAATTGTTTCTGCATACTTATTCCAGGTGCAAGAGGCTGAATGAAGCCTGACAAAGCTAAGCTAAACAGAAGAAGATTTAGTCGAGAAGGTTAATGCCTCCATTTGCCTGAAGATAAGAGCTGAAGATCTGAAGTTTGGGACAGCCAGAAGTCTCTGTGAGCGGCAGACCTCGTTAATTGCGACTGATTAACAGCTGAGCTTCGGCTGCCTTGTGTGAGGGCGAGTTGTGCCGAAGTTCAGCCGCTTCTCTGGTGGGAGCAGGGAAGCCGTTTATCAGCCAGCAAGACGACAAACGGGTGGCCAGAAAGGAGGACTAAATCCAGAAAGATCCATCTGTATGTGTGTAGTTCTTGAAAGATAGAACATTTCTGTAAAAATTGTAAAAACCTTCGGGTTTCTGAATAAAGTCTGCCTATGTAAACCGCCTTGAGTTATAGTCATTAGAGAAATCTGGTGACCTAAGAAAGGCGGTATATAAATCCAAGTATTATTATTTATTATTATTATTAAACTGCCTGGGTGGAAGAGCCAGGACTGAATTTCCTGATGTGTTTTAGTGTAAACTTTCATGGAGCACAGGCCACTTCATCGGGCCCAAGAAGGGAAATTCTCAGTAGGCAGGTATATGCCCATGGGTATAAGGGTGTGTGTGGAAATGAATTTGCAAGAAGAAATGGAACAAACCCGATCTCATAATAAGCTTGAAACCAAGCACTGGTGAGCACTAACTAGTGACAACCTAGTTAATGGACAATAGTACATTAACTATGCCCAGGGTGACCAGATGTCCTCTTTTTCCAGGACATGCCCTGCATTTCAGCCCCCTGTCCTGGGTAAATTTCAAAATGTCCTACATTTCAAGACTGGCAGGGAATGCCAGTGTCAAGAGGGGCTGCCTTCATCGCTTGCTTGCATGTTTCTCCTTTGTTCCTTCGTTGGTTGGGTTATGGCAAAGGATGAAAAGATACCCCCAAATCAATTGATCAGTTGCTTTCATTTTGGAGCATCCTACATTTTTCTTGAATATCCTACATTTTGGGGTGTTGTGTCCTCCTTTGTGCTTATGACATCTGGTTTTACATTGTATGTAAATTTACAATAATTTTTTTCCTCAATCTTACTGCTCTTTGAAGTTTTTAATATGTTGGAGGATTATCACTTTTAAGTTCTGCAGCAGAATGGCTGGGAGACTGAAATGCTTCCCTCCCCCACCCTGGTTTTCCTGATGTCAAACTTCTATTCTTCTGCATAGAGGCTGACGCTTTGTCCTATGTAGACAGCAGAAGGAAACTGTGGGCAGACAACAGGAGGACAAGAAAGTAGATGAGGCTTTAAAAAACACTTTCCCTGGAGATGATTCCTCAATGTAAACTCTCTCTCTCTCTCTCTGTCCAGCCTTTTCCCCCACCCATCTTAGTTATGGAGGAGAAAACCCCCAGGAACATGCTCTTTTGATAGTTTTGCTATGTGTAGCTCTGTGTCTTGTCTTTATTGTTGATGTTTTTGTGTGTTTATGGTTTTAGCTCCTTTATGACCATTTGGCGAGAAAGAGGCTATAAATAGAAAAATATAAGGTTATGATTATGAGGACAGGGAGCAACAGGGAAGTTGCACAATGAATTCTGATTTTCCTGAAACCTATTCATCAAACTTCAATTTCTGTGAATTGTGCTGTAGTAATGAAAATATTATGAAAGAAACAGGAGAATTTATCCCAGTGGGCGCACAGCAATCTGTGGCTGTAATAATTTTCAACGTGTGGCTTGTGTGTGGTATTAATTTATACAAGCCATCGGCATGGCACTGTTCTGTAGCTTCTATTAGTGAAAAGAGTAGGTTGGTTTTAAAAATTCCACCATCCCAACTCCTCAGATGCAGAGACTTATTTTTAACCCATCTTGACCCCTGCTTGAACAAGAATAAAATAGGGATTGGGTGGAATATGACACAAATCAATAGGTTATCCCAACATATGTGATCTTTGGGGGCTGCTTTTCCCTTGGACACTTGCTACAGTAACAAAGATAAATGGTGATTTGTTAACATTGCGATCCAGAGACTGGGAGGCTCAGTGGATCAGGTGGTGATCTTTAACCCCTTGTCTTGGGGGGGGGGAGAGAGAGAGCGCAATGTCATTGTAATCAGATAGGTGAAACAGTTTGGGGATAGGTGAAACTGTATGGCAACACTGTTGCCATACAGTGTCGGATAAAGCAAAGCACCACCTGTAAATTGACATAATGGATTGTTTTATTCTCAAACACTTTCCAACACAAGGAAGCCCCTCAAGCATTCTATCTTCATGTATAGCCCTTCCCTGCAGGTGGTACTGTAGGAAAAGGAACAGAAACTGCAGCTATATAGTTAGAAGATAACAGTACAAATCCTTCGGTAGGAGCCTAATGTTTGTGACATGAGTCACTGACAAATGCTTTCATGCCACAATTTTACCTGAGCTTATTGATTTTTCACATTGCCTTAATACTTCATTCTCCAAATTTTTTTTACAAGAGAGAAGCTTTTCATAGCATGCCTTCCTTCAAACATTTCATAACCTTACTTTGTCTCTTCTGTGGCAAGCTAACTATATTTTACATTTGTATACAAAGAATTGCTTAATGTGTATATGTATGCAATAAAATGCTAGCACTGGAAATGGCCATGGAGGTAATCTAGTCCAACCCCCTATTTGCACAGGCAAATTTACGGACACAGGCATGCTCCAGTATCCACTGATTCAGTATTCATGATTTCAGTTACCAACCAATGCTATGGATACTGGGACGCCAATTAAAAAAACAAGGTAAAAGGTAAAGGTTCCCCCCCCCAGACCGAATGGTCTAGTTGTTTCCGACTCTAGGGGGCAGTGCTCATCTCCATTTCTAAGCCAAAGAGCTGGCGTTTGTCCGAGGACAAGTTTCCATGGTCATATGGCCAGCATGACTATACGCCGAGGCTCACGGAACGCTGTTTACCTATTTATCTACTCACATTTTTATGTGCTTTTGAACTGCTAGGTTGGCAGGAGCTGGGACAAGCAATGGGAGTTCACTCCGTTGTGTGGTCTCAAACTGCCAACCTTCTAGTCAGCAAGCTCAACAGCTCCACCATTTAACCTGCAGTTCCACCACGTCCCTCTGCACCACCAAGTCCCTTAATTAAAAAAAATAGGGGAACATTAAACAAATCTTTTTTCCCTTGTTGTGGCAAAACCACTGATGTTCCCCTATCTTTAAAAAGTATCTACAGTTTCAGGTATCCATTGGGGGATCTGGACCAGAACCCCAGCAGATACCGGGGCATGCCTCTATTTGATAGCTGCAGGCTAATAGGGAAGGGCAGAGATTCGCATCTTGTTTGAAAAGCAATGTAGAATGTGACTTTAATATTGTTCAACATTTCTAGACTTCCATCAGTGTTTCTTTCAAATCAGCTGGATAGAGCTGGGAATTAACACAGACATTTAGTGAGGTTGGGTTCAGGTTAGATTCAATTTCAGAGTTCTCCCCCCATCCTCCTTCAGTTATACTGATGGCTCTGCTTCAACTGAGAATCTCCTTCACTATTTTTAAATTCTGTTCATTTTATATTTATAGGAAAGAAACCAATAATACCATATTGGCCAAATTATTTGGATGGTCATTTTTGTTTTCCTGATGAATGGATTTGATTTGTTACTCATGCATTGGCAGAGCTTAGCAGCAAAAAACATGAATAACGTTTGCAAAGAACCGCCCGACATGTGAAATGGAGGAATTCCTTGATTTTTGTGTGTGACTGTAATTGTCATATAGTGCTGAAGAGGGGTAGGTGTGTTTGGTTTTTTCATGATACATACCCCCCTTTTTGCTTTAGTGGTATGTAGTTTGATCATTTATTGGCTTAAACAATTGTATTTCTTTCATCCTTTATAGGATGTCAATTCACTGTGAAGGCATCTTTCTCCTGGGCATCTGCCCCTTGTCTCATCTCCCTTTCCTCCTCTCGCAAGGAAACTGAGCTTTCCTCCAACCTTTGGAATTCTGTGGCTGTCAAGTGGCTCCATTTGCCCCTCTCACAAACTGAGATAAACTTGGACTGAGACAAGCAAATCTCTCTCTCTTTTTCCCCCCCCCTTGTTGGCCCTAGTGGGGCCTTGGTTTAAAGAATCTTGGAGCATCTGCCCCATTCTTCTGGAGCTGTACCTGTCAGCACTGTGATTAATGACCAACAGGGTGCTTAAGCGGAACAATTGTAACCAAAGCTGCAGAGTTCCTCTGGACGTTGAGAGCTCTTTGCAGGCACTTCCTTCTTGTAAGAAGCTTGGAGAGATAATTCCATCGTCAGCCCTGATAAGGGTGAGACTGAGAGGAAAAAAAAGGGGGGACAGAGGTGGCCAATGGGGGAGCCTCATTTGTTCTGAGGCTGGCTTGAGGGCATGTGAGGCAGGTTTCATGCGGGTGTCGGATGTTGCTTTGTTTTGTCAGTTCACTTGTCAGCACCCAGGTGCTGCTGCTCTGCCTGAACGTAGCATTCTTCGGTGTTCTTTGTGTTCAGCCACAGATGAGGAAAGGGGGAGTTTAGCTTCACATGTGCTCCTGAATCCTAGTTGAGAGGCATTTCAGAATGGAAAAGTTCACTAGACAGAGTAGGGGTATTCTGTGCTCATGCAAAGTGTTATACAAGAGAGTATCCATTGCCTCTGTAGTATTCACAGGTGCGTTCTGGTGAACATTTGAGGTGCGATGCTCAGGAAAGGGAACAGGGCTGGTCCATCTATTAGGCCAACTGAAGTGGTCATTTCAAGTAGCAGATTGCTGGGAGGGGCGCACAACCCCTGGGGGGGGGCGCACAACCCAGTGGAGTGCTTGCCTCCACTGCTCCTCCTTTTCGTTCCTGGATTGGAAAAGGAAGAGAGGGAGGAGACTGCTGAACTAGAACACTGGAGAGTAAGAGGAGCAGACACTCCTTTTCATCGGATAAGGCGCGGGGGGGGGGAGAGCATTTGGCATGCTGCCTCAAGCACTGGGAAGTCTTGGGCAGGCCCTGCCTTACACCAAATACTCAGAAATGGAATTTGGGCAAACACAATTATAGGTGCTTCAGGCAGATAATTCCCCCCCCCATGTGGATTGGGTTGGGACTGGGAGAATAACTGTGTGCCATTCCCATTGAAGAGAAGACCTCGAGAGGGCTCTGTTGAGAGTGTGGCTCCCATCCACCACTAGCAAATCCTCCAGAATCTTACATTTGACTCGATCCCTTGTCTGGAATAGCTGGCGGATGTTCACGAATCCTTACAGGAATGCTATTTTGTCTTCCTCAAGAGGCAGGGAGTTCAAAGGCAAGCTGACAAGCTCGGTTTTGTTGTGTGGAGAGAGTACTGGCATTATTTCTATAATACTTACAAATATACAGGCGTAGCAGGTAGGATCTAAGCATTCAGTGCAAGCAGTACTTGTCTCAATTTCAGTGCAATATCACAGCATCTTAAGAGCTGCTTTTTATCAGTCAGAAACCAATTGGGGTTGCTTTCCAGCCAGCTCTAAAATACAAAACGGTTTGTACTTTCCCCTCTTTGTACAACAAAACACTGCAAAAACTGTCCCCTTTTGGCCTCCATCTTAGCAAATTTGGTGCCAAGCACAAAATTAAAAACTTGGAGTAGCCCCTGTCGGTCACCATCAGGTTATACAAAACCCAGGAGAGCATTTTGTGTAAAACCCCAGATCAGTGTTGATTAATGAAAGTGTATTTGACAGTCATGAAAGCATCCCCATTGCTTTCTTTGGTCTTGGAAAGTTGACATTTGATGGGATATTCACCCTTCCAAGTGCCATTTTCCATGAATTGGGGATTTAGGAAATGATGCCATATGATCTCTTTGCAACTTAAGTGCAGTGTGAGAATTTTGGAGGGAGCCATAAGTGAGGACAACCTACGTTGCAGGTATCCATTGATGGAATTTTTCACATGATCACTATGAAATCTTCTGTTGGTTGGGAGAACTGTAAATCCATTGTTTTCTCAAAGCTTTACATTGATTTACTGGTTGGTTGTTTCTGTTCTTGGATAGTTGTGTTGGCTGTTGATTGTCATTCTTGATGCTGTGATTTTCTTGTGTTGTTGTTTGGTAATTTTATTTAGGGTGCAATCTTAGCCACACCTATCTGGGCAGTAATCCCCGTTAACTATAATGGGACTTTTTTCTGAGTAGTCATGCACAGGAATAGGCTATTTTAATTTTATGGTGTTTCATTTTGGGCTTTGTATGTTTTCAGAAAATCGACATTTAAAGCTAAAATTGTATATTCGGTACACAAAACCGCCTTGGAAATCCCTTACATTCTAAAAAAACATACCATCTCTTTAAAAATTATGAGAGATAGGAGGGAACTGAAACTAACAGAAGGAAAAGCAGCTTCATTTTCTGATCACGGGTATGCAGTGGTGTTATCCTACTGGTACACTGGGTGGGACGTCTGGGTGATCGGCAGCCTGCGCATCGCGTACCGCAGCGTTACGCCAATTGCGTAACGTACGCAAGTGGCGTAACTGGTTACGCAAACGGCGTAACACAGTGGTACGTGATGGGTGGGCTGCTGATCACCCGGCCGTCCCACCCAGCATACCGGTAGGATAACACCACTGCAGGTTTAGTAAATGGAATGGCAAACCAAATTGCCCGCACTATTTAAACTGCTGTGTTTTGTTATTGTTTGCCAACTGCATGACATTGAACTCATGGAAGTCAACAGCCTCTAAGACAAGGGGTGACTGTGCTGGCATATTGTCTGCAACAAAGAAGTAATAATCACTTAATACAGACATGGTTTCCTCAGGGTTTTTTTTTTTTTTTTTTGCCTTCAGTGTTAAACTTTGGGTTGTGTCCAAATAAAATCAATCATAACTAAGTCTCTTGAAATAAATTGTACTTGTTAGTTGCGACTGATTTGTCTCATTGATTTCAATGATGCTTCGCCTTGGCAAACTTTTTTTTTCCTGGTTTACCATCCTTTTGTTTTTAATTACAGTGACCCCTTGATTTAATAGACTTCAATTTAAAAGACTTCAGAAACAATGGGTACTTTCTGCTTCTTAAAAAAATTAGTCACATATGATCTAAATGCATTCAAATTTAATGGACTTTCAGCATTAACAAACACCCCTTCTCCACAACAGTCAGTTAAATTGAGGGTTTTCTGAAGGCCACAAACTATCACTTCTGGTTTTTGGTCCCTAGATGGCATTCTGAGGGCCAGGGAAGGGATGCATGGCTGTGTGTGTGGCTTTCCCAGCCCTCGGAAAACCCTCCAGATGTGACTGGAGCCCACCTCCGCTTGTGTTTCGAGGATAACAGGTAGGCTCACCCCTGCAGGTTCAGCATCTGTGGAAGTCAAACCCATGAATATTGCAGGCCTACTTGTATATAAACATGAGTAGAGGGGGAGCCGGCTCTAGGGCAGCAGGGCCCTCCCCCTCACCAAAGCCTCCCACTCGCCAAGAGGTGTGCTTGTGTTGCCATGCCACCTGGAAACAGTTGGTGGTGACATGTTGTCACTTCCAACTGCTTCTCGGAGGCCCGCTTTAGGCTGTTCAGAGGTAGAATCAGGTGGGGGGCCCAAGGTAAAGCTGCATTGCTTGCCTCACTGACCTACAGCCCATAGAGATCCTGGCTGCAGCAGCAGGTAATATGCTCGCGGCACTGATGTGGGGCCCCCCCAAAGCACGGGGCCCAATGTGATGACATCGGTCACATTGGCTTAAGGCCGGCCCTGAGTAGAGGTGTTCTCAAATGATTTTATTGTTTTGCAGACTTTGTTTTTTCCTAAGGAGGAAAAATTTAGAAGGTGGTGTTATGTGTTCTTATTCCAAGGATGCATTTTTATAAATTACAATTGCTTTAAAAGTTTACTAGGTAGATGATATACATGGTATAGTGTCAGCAGATGCTGCCACAGTCATCACCTGAGCACCCTTCCCCAGTCCAACCCTTAATTTTTTTTCAGATTTTGGGTTTTATTTGTTATGTTACAAAAAATGAGAAGTGCAGAAAGTGGTATTAATGTGCTTTTATTTTGTTTTCAATGAAAATATCATACTTATAATAATAATCAAAGTTTAAAATTTTTAATAGAAATAAAGCAGGTTAACTGGCATGTGAGTTTATTTCTGGAATAATATATCTGTGAACTGTTTAAAGTTTGCTCTCATACCAGTTGAAGTCAGTCTCATGAAAGATACCAATGTACAACTTGATATAATTCTTGGCATTTATTCAGCACTTTGAAATGTTTAGTTGCTTCATGTACAGTTTGTTAAACTGAAGTTAAATATTCTCAACTGAGAATATTTCTCATCTCAACTGAGATGAGGAGGGTCATAGCATCTCCAGTGCACAGGTGGTATTGCTTATTGAGCATCATGTAACATTTCTCCAAAGTTATGCAAATATGCCTAGTTTAAAACATGTGTCTTCCCAGCAACCTCTATAAGAATATAAGAACATAAGAAGAGCCCCACTGGATCAGGCCAAAGGCCTATCTAGTCCAGCTTCCTGGTGGAAGGTGCCTAAGGAAGTTCAGTAGACAACAAGATGCTTGCATTCTGTTGCCACTCCCTTGCGCCTGGCATTCTGAAGTAGCCTACTATTAATGTAAGGAGGTTGCCCAACTCATCATGTATGAGCCCACGATGGACTTTTCCTCCTGAAATCCATCCAGTCCCCTTTTAAAGGCATCTAGGCCAGATGCCATCACCATCTCCTGTGGCAAGGAGTTCCATAATCTAATTACCCACTGGGCAAAAATGTATTTCCTTTTATCTGTTTTAACTCTCCGAACACTCAATTTCAGTGGATGCCCCCTGGTTCTGGTATTGTAAGAGGAAAAGAACATTCCTCTATTGACTCTATCCCTTTTGTGCATAATTTTATTTGTCTCAATCATGTCCCCCCTCAGGCACCTTTTTTCCAGACTGAAGAGCTTCAGTCTTTCTTCATAAGAGAGGTGCCCCAGCCCCGTTATCATTTTTGTTGCTCTCTTCTGCACCTTTTCCACTATGTGCTTTTTGAGATGTTGTGACCAAAACTGTATGCAATACTCTAGATGTGGCCTTACCATTGATTTGTACAATGGTATAATAATTTTGGCTGTTTTATTCTCAACCCAGCAGGGCTCTTCTTATGTTCTTATGTAACCCTTTTTTTAATTACATAAGAAAAAGCCTTGCTGGATCAGGCCAAAGGCCCATCTAGTCCAGTTTCCTGTATCTCAAAGTGGCCCACCAGATGCCTCAGGGAGCACACAAGACAACCAGATACTTGTATCCTGCTGCCACTCCCCTGCATCTGGCATTTTAAAGTAGATTATTACCCTTGCACCACCCCCAAGGAAGACACCAGACTGATGTTGGGGTTTAACTTTATTAAGCACAATGTAAATCATGTAACCTACTGAACACCCATCCCTCCCTCATCAGTCTGGGGTAGTCAAAAAAACTGCCATCCATTACCCCAAGCATGGAATTGGCCTTCTTAATTGCTGCTGCACACTGGGTCTACACCTTCACTGAGCTGTCCACCAGCACCCCAAGATCTCTCTCCTGAGCTGTCACAGACAGCTCAGAACCCATTAGAAGGGACAAGTTGAAGTTTTTTTGCCCCAATATGGGGCAAGTTTTTTTATGGAAGTTTTTTTGCCCCAATTTTTTGCCCCAATATGCATCACTTACACTTGTCTACGTTGAAACGCATCTGCCATTTGGCTGCCCATTCCCCTAACTTGGAGAGGTCCTTCTGGAGCTCTTCACAGTCCCTTTTGGTTTTCACCACCCGGAAAAGTTTTGTGTCATCCGCAAACTTGGCCACCTCACTACTTATGCCAGTCTCCAGGTCATTTATGAACAAGTTGAAAAGCACCGGCCCCAAGACAGATCCTTGGGGCACTCTACTTTTCACCTTTCTCCACTGTGAAAATTACCCATTGACCCCCCACTCTCTGTTTCCTGGCCCTCAACACATTCTGAATCTATAAGAGGACCTGCCCTCTTATTCCCTGACTGTGAAGTTTCTTCAGCAGCCTTTGGTGGGGAACTGTGTCAAACGCCTTCTGAAAATCCAGGTATATGATATCCACAGGTTCACCCACATCCATGTGCCTGTTGACCTTTTCAAGGAATTCTAAAAGGTTTGTGAGGCAAGACTTATCCTTACAGAAGCCAGGCTGACTTTCTTTCAGCAACACTTGTTCCTCTAAGTGTTTTAGGATTTTATCTTTGGTGAGGCTTTCGACTGTCTTACCTGGAACAGACGTTAGGCTGACTGGCCTGTAGTTTCCAGGGTCCCCCCCTTCTCCCTTTTTTAAAGATTGCTGTGACATTGGCTATCCTTCAATCCTCTGGCACCGTGGCTGTTTGAAGGGACAAGTTGCATACTCTAGTTAAGAGGTCGGCAACTTCATTCTTTAATTCCTTGATAAGTCTTAGGTGGATGCCATCTGGGCCTGGTGACTTATTTATATTTTATTTATCAATTTGATCTAAAATATCTTGTTAACCATTATCTGACTTAAATCCTTAGTTAGGAGAGGCCGTTTGGGCAGAGGTATCTGCCCAAGGTCTTCTGCCATGAAGACGGATGCAAAGAATTCATTCAATTTCTCTGCAATTTCCAGGTCCCCTTTTATCTCCTCTCTCACTCCCTCACCGTCCAGTGGGCCGACCGCCTCTCTGGCAGGTTTCCTGCTTCTAACATATTTGAAGAAGCTTTTATTGTTCCCCTTTATGTTTCTGGCCATACGTTCCTCAAAGTCTTTCTTGGCCTCCCATATGTATCCTCTTACATGTCTTTTGCCAGAGTTTGTTATTTTTTATTCTCATCATTTGGGGAAGACTGCCATTTCCAGAAGGAAGCTTCCTTGCTCTTTACGGCCTCTCTCATTTTATTCATCAGCCATGCAGGCACCCTCCTGGACCTTGTCGAGCCCTTCTTTCTTTGCCGTATACACTTCCGCTGGGCCTCTACTACTGTTATTTTAAACAGCCTCCACACAGCCTGGAGGGAATGAACTCTTTTTACCTTCCCTTTCAATTTCTTTCTAATTAGCCTCCTCATTTGAGGGAAACCTGCCCTTCGAAAGTTGAGGGTTTTTGTGTCAGATTTGCACTGCCCTCTTTCCTGGACATGCATGGCGAAACCAATTGCAGCACTGTTCCTCAATGGCTCAGTAACACTGACATCCCTAACTAGGTCCTGAGTACCACTCAATATTAAATCCAGAGTCACCTCTGGTGGGTTCCATGACTAGCTGCTCTAAGGCACAGTCATTCAGCAGATCAAGGAATCTGGTCTCTCTTTCTTGACCAGAGCACCAGTTGACCCAGTCGATATGAGGATAATTGAAGTCCCCCATGATTACAACCCCCATGATTACAACCCATGATTTCTTGGTCACCCCCCTGATTTGTTTCCTCATTTCAAGTTTTTGTTAGCACACCACCCACTATTACATCGCTCTTTTGACCTGGTAGTTTAACCCACAGTGACTCTATGGTGGAGTCAGGCCCACCTTCAATTTTTACTCTGCTGGATTCTATATGTATCTGGATTATATATATCTTGCATTATGCTTTTGCATAAATACATTTTACTTTTGAAAAAAATCTTAATGCATATCTGTGGCTTGACAGGCTGTGGAGATGCTGTAGGCGGATTTCCTGCTACAGGCAGGGGGGACGACTAGATGATCTTATAGATCCCTTCCAACCCTATAATTCATATTTCCCCTACTGTCAACTATAAGACAAAATTCTACGCACCTTTTCATTTCCTAAAATGGACGTGTAATCTAGCAAGATGGCTAGATTGCAATGTTGCTTTTCAAAACCAGGAAAGAGTGTCTAAGCAAACTCAGTATATTTGAAGAAGAACGTGGGCTATGCAATGACATTGCTACAGTTTTGTAAAGAGCAAATCAACCTTGACTCTTTTTTTGGTGTTAATTAGCAGGAGAAGAGAGCCTCCTATAACTGCATTTCTGTGATGTATTTTGATAGTGTCCCTTAAAGCCCCCTTTTCATAATTCATTGAGATTAGGAAGGCTCTTGGACACAGTGTGGGTATGAGGACAGGGAACTCGCCAAGGTAGCAGTGGCCCTAAAAGAATCGTAGGAATGAGAAGTGGAAGGTCTTTGGGGGGTTATTCCTGCCATCGCCTCGGTTGTTAGACTGTAATAGGAATTTACCGAGATGTGGGGAGGATGGTCCAGTGAGGTGGGGAAGGCTTCCATGCTAGGTCTGGTGTGATTAATCCTCTTCATTAGTGCTCTGCAAGAGGAGGTAAACAGTCCATTAATTAAATCTGCAGACGATACTTAATTGGGAGTGTTCCAAACACAAGTGAGGAAACAGCAATAATGTAGAGGGCCTTGGAACAGATTAAAAAATGAGGAAGAAAGAGAGCTGCTCTCAGCCTAGATGGAACAACCATGAGAAGGGAAAAAAGTCATTGTGAAACCCACACATTTTATGGAGGAAAGAAGTAACGTATGGAGTGGAAGGGAACTAGGCATTAAAACCAACCACAACTTTGTTGACAGGCTTTAGAAACAGGTATTCCGAAAAGCTCCTCAAAGAATAGGAACCAGTCAGCTGGAAGTGGCGCATGCATCAACCAGAGGGATATGTGCTCAGTGCCTAATGACATAACTTGTGTTATCAGACTGGGGGCGCAATCCTAACCTGGAATCAGGCCGGCACAGTTAGACCAGCAACGTTTGGCTGGCACAAGGGCATTTAGACCACTCTCTGAGTCAGGGAGGATGGCACACGTCCAGTGGCGTCATTCAGCCGGAACGCTGGGTGGGAGGAATGGGTGAGCAGCAGCCCGCCTGTTGCATTCTGCTCCATTTCGCCGTCTTCCCCGCCAACGGCGAGACGGAGCGGAATGCAACGGGCGGGCTGCCGCTCACCCATTCCTCCCGCCCAGCGTTCCGGCTGCATGACGCCACTGCACACGTCTGTGCTGGCCTCTGACTCCAAGAATGGTCCAAACATACTTTATGGTGTCCCTTGTGCTGGCCAAACCTAATAGTGCCAGCCTTACCCCAAGTTAGGATTGCGCCTTAAGGGCCATATACCTGTAAATGGTAGGTATTACTTTTATTCCAAGGCCAAATCACTGCAGTCATTTTAGAACTTTCGGTAGCACAGGACGTAAGAGCCCTCTGAGTATACTGTTGGCTCTGGCTCCTATCCTGTAGGCTGCTGTAATCTGGGTGATATGGCTTATTTCAGATGGGACTAATGTTTAGAGACTTGTCAGCACAGGTTTGCCCTGGGTTTGGAACATCTCTGGACCGGTGTCTCCCATCTTTGTTAAGTCATTGCCCAGGTATTCCCTCTGCCCTGGCTTTTCTTTTTTTTTACTTCCTGGTATAAGAGACATGGCAAGATTCCAGGACACTGTAATAAATATATTTATATATAGTACCCTGCATTTATCAGCACTTGTGCTAGTGAACTGTTGGTATGGGGAAAGAGTCTCGTGCAACATCTAGCTTTACAATGCCGCTGCTATTCTCTGCTGCTTGGCACATGCTCTCCAGGTGTTTTTACCTACAGAGTTTAGCCTTGGAGGCCACCCCCTCGATGACAGCTCTCTGGCTTCCCATCAAAGGCTCCATTTAGAGCTGGCTGGAGAGCAGACAGAAAGCTGCAGTGTTAGCCCTCGAAATCCGACACAGGGCAGCCTAGTAATTTTTCAGAGGGGTCCTTGACAGCCCTTCAGCTCATGTCTGTCAGCCTCCATGCCAGGCACACAAGTTCACTTCCATCTTGGTAGAAAGGGAGAAAGAAATGACATTTCACCGGGTGGTGGTGGTGGGCATCCTGAGAGACTTGGTGAGATAAGGGAGAGGTGCAATGACAGCTAAAATCCCCCAGCGGATATTGCGTTGCTTGCTGGATTGATAAGTTCGAAGTACACCTGGGACTGGTATTCTTCCTTCCCAAGAATTTGCAGTTAGAACACTGCTAGATCCAACATAAAGGTAGAAGGCCTTGGCTTCAGCTATTATGGGAATAGCTTGGAATTACAGACTGCCCCTTTGGGATTTGCCGGTGAGTCTGTCTGCCCTGCACCAAAAAAATCCTGACAAGCAAATGTGCTGATGAATTAGACAAAGCAAAACAGCTGGAAACAAATGATTACCATTTTTCAAATCTGTTTCGGAAGGAGAGCTACTGGATTCAGGTTTTTGGTACAACGCGATGTTCATTCCCAGCCAACATCTGTCAATTTGCTCTCGGAACACTCTTAAGTGAATGGCTGACAAATGCTTTAAAATTACGCCTTCCATTTCCTACTCCATTCCTCCCAAAGCATTTTAGACGCTGAAACTGATCTTCATGCTATAGGGAATATGTCGGCTTCTATTGATGCCCTTCTGATGTGACAAATTGACAGATTTTTAGCTCCCACAGAGAAATTAATAGACAGACTTTTGACCAAAATGCTGCAATGAGCATGAATTATTTGAAGACTGGGCTCTGCATCTTATCCAAAATCTGATCACCACTCGTTCTCCAGGTAATCTCACCCCTCTCTTTGAATAAGATTCTAAATTTTATATGCAAATTCTCACCAGAAGCCTCTTTGTCAATCTTTAAGAATTTGCGATACAAGTACGTTTGCTACACATCTGCTTTTCTAAGCATGGTCCAGGTACTTATTTGCTAGTGCTACAGAATTCCTTGGCAAAGGATGAAGGAATGACTTCAGGCATCTGAGAGTCTGTAATGGTTACATCATTGTTTGTATTTATAAGATGCAAAGTGCATTGGGCAATGTGATGTAATGTATTATTTAAGGAGTTGAGTGATAGGACAAATAGCACAGCCAGAAGCTTCGTCTTCAGGCTGAACCCTTGTATTACACAGAGACAGTGGTAGTGGAGCTACCCAAGGGGGGCTTCACTGTTCACCTTTCTGATTTTCCTTTCCTTCTAGCTACATATCTTACTGCGTAATTCTATGCACATCTACTCAGAAGCAAGTCCTACTGAGTGCAATGGGACGTTCTCCTAGTAAGTGTATACAGGATTGCAGCCTCTCTCACTTTTGCAGAGAGTTGTGCCAACATACAAGATGGCAAATATGTTTGTTGCCAACTTGACTCCCATATGAATAGGCAGCAGTGATTGCATTCAAAGCAGCTTGTGCATTTACACTTTTTATACTGAAGATAGACTGAGAGCACAATCCTATCCACCCCCACCCCCATGGGGTAAGGCGCACCAAAAGCAGATGCATTGCATCCAGTGGTGGTGGTGGTGGGAGAGACTGTATTTATTTATTTGATTTGATTTGAAGAATTTATACCCCGCCTTTCCCATGCCGAAGCAAGTGCCCAAGGCAGCTTACATGAGCAGGTTCGTCTAAACCACCATTTTTTTCCAAAGGGGTTTTCACAAATATACAGTATTCTTGTGATCCGCCAATCCTCAGTCCCAGATGTAGCCTTCACAGTGTGGTTCTCTCGCTTCGCTGTGTGCCGTCGAGCTTCAGATTGGGAGGCTTCAGAAGTAAAAGAGAATAAATCCCCTTACACCTCTGTAAGCATCCTGATCTGCATTGGGTCTCAGCAAACCTGTGCCAGTGCAATTGCTGGTGCAAGTCTAAAAAGAGAAAGGGGCGGGGAAGTTGCTGAGAAGGGGATAGGATCCAGCATGCACCCTTGGTGCTGAATCTACTTCCTCCCGGAGCATCCCCACCCCTGCCACTAGCTTACTTGCTCAGACAAGTGGTTGGTAAATGGCTGCCAATGGTGAACTCTACGTATTCTCAGTGGCCATTTTGCAGTCTCTATAGGATTGGGCTGTTAGATCTTACAGGGTATTATGGCTTCAAGGTACAAGCCTTGCTCAGGACCAGCCCTAAACAATTTTGCCTCTGTGGCACCCATCATTGCTTTGTATTGGAAATTTGTACTGCGTTCACGATACAGAGAACATAAGAAAAGCCTTTCCTTGTAATAAAAATAGTTAAAAGAGAAGCCCTGCCAATTCAGATCAAAAGTCTGTCCAGACCAGTACGTTGAGCTACTGTCTTCTTCTGTAGCTAAGAAGAACAGGATGGTGGTAGAATCGGCGCCAAGCAGGGCAGTGCCATGTGGTCACTGTGGCAGTGGTGCGAAATATCATTTGCAACATAGTGAAGTACTACTAGCATTGCTGTTTGTATAGTGCTGCCCATTGGTCCACTGGAAGCTGAAGGCAGGAAAATGGCACCGCCTTCCAGAATCTACCGCCTGAAGCAATTATTTCATGTATTTTCATGGTTAGGCTAGCTGTGCCCTTCTTATGCATTTCACTGTTGCCTGTCCAGTTATTGCCCTTTTCCACAAAGAACTCCTTATCCAGATGTGGAGGCACCTGTACCCAAACTAGCTTTTCACTCCAGGTGTTTGCAATTGTTTCTTACCCTTTTCCTGTTTGTGGAGACTGCTGCACCCCCATGCACTAGCTTATTCCTCTGTTCTGCTTGTAGCAGTGCCTGCTTCTATTCCAATAGGAAGGTTAATAAAGACCTACAGCCTTGGCTACCTCAGACTTTCCTAAAATAAAAAATACAAATAGCATGTAAGCAACATTCATTACTGAGCACTAGGCCCTCTTGCTGTTGGTTGGATACACATCCCCCCCTCCTCCTGGCATCTCTCTCTTTTTAATATGTTTTTTTTAATTTGTTTTGATGAATGAGTGACAACTCTGACACCCGATTCGCTGAGATTAATAGAAACGACACAATATTTACGTCGCGCCGACGAGCAATTATCCTGCCATCTATCTTTGAGATTATCTTTCTGATTGAAAACTACTCATCCGTGTAATCGGAATTATTTGGAATTAGAAGGGAATTTATGGCCCCTCGCTCTCCCCTTCCTATACCTACTCCTCTGTCTCCATCTTTCTCTCTTACCTTCCTCTAAATTCTCCCTTAATTTCTTTCCTTGGCCTTTTCTCCATTCATAGTGGACAGAGCCTTATGTGGTGGATGAAAGACTTCATCATGTGATAAATACATTGTGTATTGAGATAAGGTACAAGGGGGGGGGGAAGACTGGGAGGCACAGTCAGTGGGGGAAGGTAACTAGGCAAGCCGGAGGAGAAGAAGGTGGTGGCAGGGTACAGCAGAAGCTGCAGCCCAGGAAGAAAAGGGCCATATTATCAAGGGTGGATACAATAGACAGGATGAAGGTGAGCAAACTGTTTTATGGTAAAATGCACCAATTCCCAATTGGCAGAGCTTTTCAGACTGGGGCGTCGCAATGCCTCAGCCAGGAAAGCCCTTCCTCTGACCTTTTAAGGGGAGGGGGAAGGCAGCAATGTGATCCCCAGGATTGTGCCGCTGCCAGGGAAGAAAAGGGCTTCCCTTTCCAGATGGGGATGATGGCCTCTTGGGGGGGGGGGGTTTGCGGGGAGCCCTGCGGACACCCCCCACAGGGCTCCCTAATCTTCAGAATACATTAAATTTATGATCGCGACCCGGCTTCAAAATTGGAAAACAGAAGTGGGGGGTGATCACAATTTTTATGTATTCAGTGGCTTGGGCCCTCCATATGTGGCCACTTCCATCTGGAAAGTAAGAGAAGCCCCTTTCCTCCCTGGCAACGGCACAGTCCTGGGATTGGGTCACTGCCTTCCCCACTCCCCTGCAAGGTCTTACTGAAGAGTTTGAGAACCACTGGTTGAAAGGAAAGCTTTTACACCTGAAGCAGGGAATTAGACTGCAAATGCCTTGGGTAGGAAATACATCACATTGGTCCAGCTCCTTGTATTGTTGCCCCCAATTATATCAGTAGAAAGTGGTTGATCTCAAAGGACACTGCTGCTAAACCATGTCATCCAGGCAGCTTCTCCTCACCATAGAATGTCTCTGGGTGTCTTGTTCTGAGGTGTGTCAGGACAGCTGATTCTATAAAGGTGCCCTTTTAAAACTCTCTCACCATTAACATTATGTGCAAATTTCCCCATAGATATGTTCATGTACAAGTCAGTCCACTTTACATGTGAACTCACTGTGAATTAGCTTATTTTCGAGGGACAGAAATGCTACTTAGCTTGTCTGTTTCTCTGTCCTCATTATCCATTATGCAGAGACCTTCTGAAGGCTGCAGGGACCTTCAGAATGGCACCTACAAACAGTGCTGACCCAGGGGCGGATCTGCTAGAAATAGCGCCCATGACGCCCAATGAAAATGCGCCCCGGGGCGTGACATCATGACATCGCGCCCCCTCTAAGAAGCGCGTTCTGTTCGCTCCCGCCGGCCCTTTAAGGCCAGCGGGAGCGAACAGAACGCGGCTGGGGCGCCCCGTTCTGTTCGCTCCTGCCGGCGGGAGTGAACAGATTGCGGCGCCGCCCAGCGCCCTGCCCCCCCGCCTTGAGAGGTGGGAGGGGGCGCAGGGCGGTGCCACGTTCTGTTCGCTCCTGCCGGCTTTAAAGGGCCGGCGGGAGCGAACAGAACGCATTCTGTTTGCTCCCGCCGGCCCTTTAAAGCCGGCGGGAGCGAACAGAAACAACA
>JAJKFI010000038.1:7083345-7104263 GCA_029204185.1 Lerista edwardsae
TCATTCATTCATTCATTCATTCATTCATTCATTCATTCATTCATTCAAAGAATTTATATCCTACCTTTCCACCCCATTTAGGGGCCTTCAAGGTGGTTACAACAATAAACATCAAAACAATATTAATAAAACAACATTATAAAAACATGTAAAAATGATTAAATGCAGTAAAATACAATACTCTCAAACTGGATCACAATAAAATTTCATAAACATATCCTAAAAAGCGCTAACCCCCCGGAGCCAGCGGTTACATGTTTCCCTGAATTAGAAAGTCTCAAGGCTTTAGCTCCTCAGCCAGGAGCTGGGCCTTGCTCTGGAACTTCAAGAAAGAGGGCAATGAGTCTACTATGCATTACTTGACATTTCAATTTAGCACATGAATACTGCGCTTCATGACACAAAACGGTTTTTATTTAGTCCCCCAAAGCCTCATCTTATTATTCAGGGCAAGAGCTGCTCCCAGGATCAAGGCAGCTTTTGCAGCAAAGTGCCCTTTATTCAGCTTTTCTCTCTGGGTGCATGCCCAAACTCTATCTATGGGATGCTTCTGTAGGTCAGCTGACTTGGTCACAAGAAGCTCCTGTAGTGCATTTAAGCACCTGATTGCCAGCCCAATCCTATCCCGCACCAGACTGTGCAATGCAGTGGCACCTAATGGAGTGCATGCTATGGTGTGTGTATTTGGGGGGAGTAAATGGTCCGTAAAATCTTTGCCTGGTCTCCAGTGAGTTTCCTTGGACCTATGCAGCTATATGTAGCTGGTATAGGTTTGAGGAGCCTCAGCGGTACGTCAGGCTGGGAAACAGGGATAGGGTCTTGATGTGTGCCAATGCTACTGAGATCCTCCCCATCCCACTGCTGGTTTGGCTTCATCCACTTCCCAGTCCTTCCCTGAACTGCCCCAGTGCCACCTGGAGGTCACTGGCATGTGAGCAGGCCCTGCATCCATTTGCCATTGGCTCCAAAGCACATGATGGCAGCATGGCTTTCATGCTCTTGCACATGGCTTACACGGACTGATCTTGCAATCTGCCAGCGTAAGCCCAAAGTTGAACTGAATTGTAAGTCACATAATGCTCTGATAGGTCAGCTGATCACCTGATTGCATTGCAAATACCATTAGACATAGTATAAATAAGAATAAGAATTCTCCTTCCCCATTTTAGTCCCCGGAGCGGAGCCCCTCCTCTGCTTTTAAAAGGTGCTCAAGATACCCCTGTTCTGCAAAGCTTTTGTCTTGAGAATTGTTTCTATATCTGCGCTGGAATATTTTCTTTTTGTCAGGCACTCTTACTGTTTTAAATTGTTGAATTTGAGTCATTCTAAAATTGTTTTTATACTCTTGTTAACTGCCTTTATAAAGACAGGACAGAAATGGGGAAAAAATTAAAGTTACATAGACACAAACTGAGCCTATACTTAGAAGGTGGCACAGCTCTTCCTGATGGGCTAAATTAACAGCCTGGCACTCCATGCATTGTGAAGGTTTTGCTCTAGATTTATGTATCATGATCTCTGGTAACACTCTTGTTATTTCTTTCAAGGGAATTTGCTTTGAAACGTTCCGGGGAAACTATCCATGGCTGATCAGCTTTTTTCCTATTTGCACTGGCATCAAAGTTGATTTAACTTTTAAATCTCTTTATCTTTGTACTTTTCTCCTCCTATCAGAGTTTGCAGGTACTTTATTACAATAATGTGTTTGCTTAAAAGGGGGGAAAAAAACCTCCCCAAGACACATGCTATTGCTCTTTTCTGCATCTCCAAGGTTATTGGGAACATGAAACTAGATCCCTTTTCTGAATTTGACCTTATACTAATCTCAAATATGCTTGTAGGGAATTAACTGCTCTACACCTGCCTCTGCCTGCATTGCTGTGTGGTAGTGATTTGGTGTAAGTCAGTGGTTCCCAAACTGTGGGTCGGGGTCCACCAGTGGGTCACAAGCAGTGGTGTCATCTATAAACAAGGAGAGGGAACGCTGAGCGGGACTTAGGCTTTGATTGGCAGCCCGTCCGTTGCAATCCACTGCCTACCTGCCTGCCGCGTGGGGTGCCCGCGGTTGGCACGCCCCACCGCTGCTTGCCCAGGCTCCTGGCACGTGCCCCCAGCCCCCCCTGGCGAGCCGATGCCCCCTCCGAGGCCAGGGCAGCGCGGGCAGGCGGCGTAACACAACGGACGGGCAGCCAATCAGAGCGTAAGTCCCGCCCAGCGTTCCCTCTCCTTGTTCGTAGATGACATCACTGGTCACAAGCCAATTTCAGGTGGGTTGCGAAGCAACGGGAGCACCCATATTGAAAATATGGAAAGGGGGAAGGGCTGTGTGGTTGTTTTGCTTGTGTCAAGGTTGTAAATAGGCTTTTTTCTTTCTGATTCACTTTGCTATTGGATAGTGGTTGAGAAAGAACCCAACTTATTACTGCATTGTCAGGAAAGCAGCAGGCTCAGGTGTCATAATGACGGCGCTCCCAGCCATGACATCACTTCTGGTGGTTCCCAGAATGATTGTAATTCTAAAAAGTGGGTCCCAGTGCTAAAAGTTTGAGAACCACTAGTGTAATTGAAATCGAAAAAATAAGTGTGAATGTTCTTAAACTGGACACATGAAAATGCAAGACGGTGCCTAGCCACGCAGAGGGAGGTAGTGATATTCCTGTGGCTTCATGAGATGCTGCAGTTACTTCAGGCAGTAGTCTGCCTTATTAGATGTGTGGGCAGTGGCCTCTCTATTTTTTTTTTTCAAAACTACCGCATTAACGTGTACATCTTGTGAAGTGATGGCAATGCTGGAGAAGATAGAATTAAAGATGATTCCCAGTGAAAAATGGAACTGGATCTTATATCTATATAGATGAAAGGGTGGGATAGGGAAACCATAAACTAAAAGGAGAGAGCCTCTTCTGTCTTACTGTAGGTTTTTCTTCTTTTCTGTTCCCTTGCCTTGGGTCTCAAACTGTGCCCCCTCACATGGTTGGCCTTTTTATTTGGTCAGGAGCCAGGAAAAAAATTGCTGACAGACAAGCCATCTGGTCTTATCCAGGCAAGAGACAGGAAAATCCCTGTGTTACTTCAAGTTCCTCTTAAAGATCCACCATGCGCCCTAGTTTGTCACTGACAGCTCAGACCCCCATTAATGTATATATGAAATTGCCCCAGTGTGGACTACTTTACATTATTGACCCTGAACTGCATTAATCGGCTTCCGTTTTTACCACCTTGAATAGTTGGGTGTCATCTGCAAGCTTGGCCAAGCTTAGGCAAGACTTTACCATTTACGGAAGGAAGCTTCCTTGCTCTTTACAGCCTCTATCTGTCAGCCATGCAGGCACCCTCCTGGACCTAGTCAAGCCCTTCTTTCTTTGTGGTATACACTTCTACTGGGCCTCTACTACTGTTATTTTAAACAGCCTCCACGCAGCCTGGAGAGACTGGACTCTTTTTACCTTCCCTTTTAATTTCTTTCTAACTTAAATGATTAGAAAAATGAAATATATATATGACTTTTTAAGATATAACCAGATGTGTAGCTTAGAAAATGAATTTGCTGTTAACCGAAGGATTCCTAATGTTTCATCCTATGTACGCTTTACCTATGTATTTTCCCTTCCTAACCCCAAACTGTAGATATAGATATGAATAAAATTTCAAGAGACATGCCTGGATGCAACAAGCAGTTTTACCATGTTGACCTGTATATCTTTGTGGTGCAGACTGAGAATATTAAATCTTCTAATACTTCCAAATTGATTTCCCTTAGCTCAATGTAAAGGAAAACCTCATCCTTTCCTTCTGGACAAACTTTTAAACTTCTTCTGGGTATTTTGTATCTTTCTACTTGAGGCTATTCGGGAAGATTTCCCATTCTTCCCTATGATAGAAACTGTGGAAGACATTTTACTAAAAATCCATTGCTCATGTAGACACACATCTGCATTGACAAACTCCTTCCTCTTGCTAAAGAGCAGTTTGTTTGGGATTATGAGGTTCTAGATCCCAGGGTGACAGTTCGGAGAAAGTAATAGCGAAAGAGGTTCACAATGAAAAATAATTCTGCCTTTGGCTATTGAGCATTCCCTTACAAATGGCAGATCTTTTTAAAAGTTAGAGGAAAAAACCAATAATAGAGAGATGACTGTTCTGCAGCTGGACTACAGCACTCCACAACACTGGAGACTGGATATTCAAAGGAAAATATATTAGAACTTTCAAATCTACAGGTGGCCTCTTTTGAGTTTTATTAATAACTCTGTTTTGTAGTGGTTTTTATCTTCGATTCTCTTTTCTGTGATTTATCAGTCTTGTAGCCTTTCCATCTATCTTTCTGTCCCTTTCATCCTGTTTCCCTGATGTCAGGTGATTTCCTCTTGGAATGAAAAGGCACTTCTTCATAGCGAGGTATTAAAATGGGATCCTGAGCCGGTGAAGACTGTGATCCGTCACAGGTTAAAGACAAACATCTTTTTCTGAGCCTTTTTCTAGGTTTCTTTCTTCCGGAATGTATGCAGTGTTATTTATATACAATGCTGAATACACAATATATGTACAAAATGGAGTACAGAGTAACATAAGCAAAAGGGCAGATCCCTGTCCTGAGGAACTTGCAATTAAATTTTGACCACAGAGAGTCTAGTAGTATCTTGGAATTTAATGCATTTATTTCAGTTTAAACTTTCATGCGCTAGAGACTGGATGCATGAAGTGGTATCATCAATTGGTAGGTATATGAATGTGAGATGGAGAAGGGGGGAAGTTGTTAAGGTAAAGGTAAAGGTTTCCCCATGACCGAATGGTCTAGTCATGACCGACTGTAGGGGGTGGTGCTCATCTCCATTTCAAAGCCTGTAGAGCCGGCGTTTTGTCTGAGGACAAGCTTCTGTGGTCATGTGGCCGGCATGACTCTACGCCGTGGCGCACGGAACGCCGCTCCCTTCCCACCGAAGTGGTCCCTATTTATCTACTTGCATTTAGGTGCTTTCGAACTGCTAGGTTGGCAGGAGCTGGGACAAGCAACGGGAACTCACTCCATCGCGCAGTCTTGAACTTCCAACCTTCCGGTTGGAAAGCCCAGTAGCAGTGGTTTAACCCGCTGTGCCACCACGTCCCTTAAGTTTTTAAGAGCGAGTGACAAAGGTCCCCAGTCTGCAGGCTGCATCAAGCCCACCAACGCATTTTGGTTGGCCCTCTGAGCCCAGTGGTAGTATCATGATGTGTACTCTCCTCCCAGTCCTTCTCTTCTCCTCACACCCCACCTGCTACCGCACTCCTTCCTTTTGTTGGATGCAGTATCCTGCTGGGCTGTTTGGGGGCAGTGGGATGGAAGAGGGTACAGGCTGTGAGCATCAGGCAGCTTAGTGAGGATTCAAAACAGCAATAATAGCACCTACTGTACCCGCTTTTGTTACAGCACTGTACAAATATAAGCAGCTTTGTAGAAGCAAAAACAGAAAAAGGTGTACGTTGTCCTGAAAACCAGTACTCCACATTTTTCTACAAAATATCAATGTCTTAATAACTGCATCTGTTGATGGTCCCCCCTTCTACTTTTCCTTACTAAGTGAATTTAGTCAAGGCTACCATACTACTCTGGTCAACCCAGTCAAATACAAACAATCTAAATACATGAAAATATAAACAGATTTCTCAGTTTCTAACGTAGTCTTTTGAGGACTCCCAATGAACTGGTCTAAAATCGAGCGGCTTAATTATATTTCTCCATTGTGAAAATGCATCATTAATTGGATATGATATAGCACAGAATGTAGTCCCTATATTTCATTTGTTTTGTAGCCTGAAATTTAAAACACTGTCTTAATAATAGTTTGTGCTTAACCATTTTAATTAACAATACCAATTTATAGTGACAGAAGTCACTCAGTCCAAAGCACTTCACACGAATTATCTTGTAATCCTTACAACAATCTTGAAGGATAACTATTATTTCCCCATGTGGAGGGCTGAGAGGAGGCAGCTTACCTAAGGCCATGGCAGAGGCAAAATTTGACCTGGGGAAGTCCTGGCTCACAGTTCAACAGCATGTTCCAGTGAATCAACAGTATTTATATACCGCTTTTCAACAAAAAGTTCACAAAGTGGTTCAAATAAACCTCAACACAGCCCCCCCCCCCATAAAAATGTTGAATGGCTCCTTGTCCTAAAACCTTAACCACCGTAACCTTCCCACCGAAGTGGCCTCTATTTATCTACTTGCATTTTTACATGCTTTTGATTGCTAAGTTGGCAGGACCTGGGACAAGCAATGGGAGCTCACTCTGTCGCATGGTCTCGAACTCCCAACCTTCCGGTCAGAAAGCCCAGCAGCAGGTGCTGGGGTGAATAGAGACAGTTAAATTATAAGAGTAACACCACCTGTCTCTTGCTCAGTTAGTAGGGGTGCCATTGTACCACTGAGTTCAGTTGGAAATTATTCCCAGGAAACGGAATATTAGGATTGCTTTTCAACACAGAAGTTCACAAAGCGGTTTACAGGCAAATAGTAATAATAATAAAGTTAAATGGCTCTCTGTCCCAAAGGGCTCACAACCTAAAAAGAAGGCAGACCATCAGCAACAGCTACTAGAAAGACTGCGCAGGGGTGAAGAGGGACAATTATTCTCCCCCTGCTAAATATAAGAAGAACACCACTGGAAAAAGTGCCTCTTGCCCAGTTAGCAGGGGTACATGGTTGTTGCTTTTTATTTTTTTTTTAAATATAGCACCATTTAAGCACATGGTGCTTTACAGATGATGAGAGAACAACTCCCTGCCCCAAGGGCCTTACAGTCTAGAAATATACTCAAGGGGGAGCAACAGAAGAATGGGAGGGAAATGGAAGTGGGGTGAACAAGGGAGAAATATGCAATTATTGTAAATCTCTTGAATAAGCTATTAAAATGGTCATCCACTAATTAATCACCTAAAGCTTGCAGCCCTTGTTTCCAGTCATTTTCAGGAGTAGTTAACACTTATTAGTTAGCCAAATGAAACCCCGGAACCGGTTTTTAATTTTGTTTAATATTGTTAGCTGCCATAGGCACTTGTAGAAGCAGGAAGTCAGGATACAAATCATCTTGTAAATGGAATAAATAAATAAATAGAATGTGCCACCCTTTGAGAAGTGACATTTTTAGCATTTTGAAAGTCACAAGAACAACCCCATCCTTTGTGTGGGGGGAAAAATTCAGTATCTTCAGTAATTAAGAAATTAATTAGTTAAACCTTCAAAACCTAAACAGTGGTTGCTAATGTACACACAGTCACCCTCAACTCCCCTTGATATGAATTGAATTTAAACATCCTGTGTGATTAGGATGGCAATCTTTCTTGGCTTCTTTAAGCGTTATAATTGTGTTTTTATAGCTTCATTAGTGGATGAGACCCAAAAGCAAATCTGGGGGCTCTCCTTTTGGAAAGGAGATTCTAACTTTTCATATATTTCTACCTTCCCTCCAACTCCAGCTTGCAGTTCCCCAGGGTTGTCCGCAAGATTCACCACTGAAAAGATATTTTGACCCTCACTCCTGTGCGCAAACGAAAATGCTTTGTTCCATGTAGAGAGGTTTGGATTGTGTTCTACTCCATATGTAGCACTGTATTAATATTTTTATTTTACATTCAAATGATGGTGCAAATACCTACTATTAGTCTATTTAGCACTGCATCAGTTTTCAAACTGTAATCCTAGTTAGCCATGGTTTAAGCCAGGAGTATCAAACTCATTTCATACAGCAGGCCAAATAGCACTCATAGGACCTGCTGAGGGCTGGAAATGATGATTACGATAACCAGAAACAAGCACTTTTTTTTCTCACGTAGGAATTCATTTGCTGCAAATGACAGAAAATAAAATATGCAGACCCTGACCATACAGTATTTCCAAGATATGGGGGAATCCAATTATCCTGTGGGCCACCCTTTAAGCCTTCTGTTAAGGCATCACTTCACAGCTCAGCAGCCAAGAGGTACTCTGCAATGCGATGCCTAGGGAGAAGCAGTGCTGCTGAAAGGGTGGTTCGAGAGATGATTCAATTTCCTCCAGCAGGTTCTCCTTTTCTCACCCCTCTTGGTTTGCCTCTTCCTCTGTACCATTCCTCATCTCCTGAGGCCTCCGTCTATCTCCCCCTCCCCGGGCATCAGCAGAAACAGTGCTGCGAGCTGCCCTTTCAGCAGTGACACTTCAGCAGAAGTGGCTCTGCTAACGGATGTCCTGCATAATAATTGGGATCTTCCAGTGCTGCCCTTTCAGCCCCAAAGCATTTGCCAATGCATCATATTGCAGCTTAGCAGCTGAAAGCAGTTGATGGTGGTGCTAAGAGATCTCAAATATCATGGGCCAGATAAAGAGCTTCTGCGGGCTGTATCCAGCCCATGGAAACATCCCTAGTTAAGCAAACATGATGCAAATAGCTACAGATGAATTCCTGAATATGCTGACACCAGACTAGCCTTTGCAGGATGAGTGCCCTTTGAGGGAAAGACCCCTGGAGATTTATGGTGCCTTTGCAATAATTTGTTAATTCACAAACCTACAGACTGAACAAGTATTACGGTGGCACAGAAGCAAGCATGCAAGGAATCAGTGCTCAGTGGCAGAGAACCTGTTTTGTAAACTGAAGTTCTCATGTTCAATCCTGGCATCTCCAGGAAAGATTTGGTAAGACCCTTGTCTGAAATCCTGAAGGGTCACCACCAGTTGTTCTAGAGTAGATTATACTGGGCTAGATTGATGGGACCAGTGTTCTGAGTCCGCTTAAGGCAGCTCCATGTGCCCCCACACTTGCCCCCAAATACCTAAACTAGTTTTTTAGCTAAGCGCAAAATCAGCTTCTTTCAACACCCTTGCCTACATTCTCCTCACACATATTTAAAAAATATATATAGTGTCCTCCCTCCTTGCTGGTGGGCATGGTGGGCTTTGGACAGAGAGCTTCCTAATGTCTGTCTCAGTTAATTCCTGTTAAGTATATGGCAGTTTACCATGGGCATTATGTTGCCTAGCCATGCTCAGAGTAATTTGGAATAATTCATAACTGAAAAACTGGTGAATATTGTTATCTTTTCTACTCTGATGTTCCCATTAGTGGAAGAGAAATGTGCTTGTGTGCAAACTTGCCACAGTATATCTACCTATAACAGTGTCACTCTCTCAGTGTTCTAATGTCCTCTCTGAACTCCAGGTATTGTTATCTCATTCTTTTGAGCAGGGTTGAGCAAAGGGCCTGAGAGCCTATGTCCATCTATGAGGGTCTGCACCTTGAGAAGCTGCAGAAGCTTGAGAAATTGAGGGCGCAATCCTAAATTGAGTTAGGCCGGCATAAACTAAGCCAGCAAAGTTGGCCAGCCCAAGGGACACTGTAAAGTATGTTTGGACCACTCTTGGAGTCAGAGAGGCCAGCACACAGATGTGAGCCATCCTCCCTGACTCCGAGAGTAATCCAAACACACAATGGTGGCCCTTGTGCTGGCCAAACTTTGCTGGCCTAACTCCAGTTTAGGATTGCGCTCTGAATCATCACTCGACCCACCCTTTCAGCAGCACTGCTTCTCCCTAGGCATCACATTGCAGAATACCTCTTGGCTGCTGAGCTGTGAAGGGATGCCAACAGAAGCAGCACTACTTAAAGGGTGGCCCACAGGATAATTGGATTCCCCCATCGAAGAGAAGGTCGAAGAGAAGCTGCCATCACCAGGGCCTTCACAGCAGCTTTCAGTGTTGACTTCTCCCTCTCTCCTAGGAAGAAAGAAGCAGCCCATCACAACAGCCAATGCTTCCAGCAGCTATGTCTTTCCCTGCTGCTGGCCAATGGTGAGTCTCTTTGATGGCACATGGTCTGCTCCTCCATCTCCTGCCATCCCACCGAACAATGGCATCCCTTAGAACAGATTGCTCCAAACTACAGCCCACAATCCGATGCAACAAAGAACCTGCCCCCTTCCTGCACAGTGCTTACTGTTCTGCGCAGCAGCCTTGCATCTGTCCCTCCAGTCTGCTCAGAACCTCATTCCAGGAAGCTGCTTCTTCCCAGAAATCCAGGCATGGAGCCTACTGGGGCAACAGACAATTGAAGCAGCTACCCGGCACAAGGCTCTGAGGAGACTGGAGGGACAGATATGAGGTTGCTGTCTGGAATGGTAAGCACCATGCAGGACAGGCATGGGTTTTTCACTGTGCAGCAGTCCCATGGTTTGCAGACTGTTGAGGCTCTGCATTGACAGTGCAGGAACCTCTGGAGATGAGGGATGTCTGGCGGGACAGGTAGTGGTGATGTGAGTCTGCTGCCTGACTTGTGCCACCGCAAAGAGGTTAGTCAAATTCTGTGTGGGTGAATTCTGACCTGGCCTACCCATAACACCAGCCCTGTCCTGCTCGTGAGGAGAAACTTAAAATGGGCTGAACTGTGATAGCTTTTATGAATGAGCTAACCCAGTGGTTCCCAAATCTGGGTTGGGACCCACCAGTGGGCCACAAGCCAATTTCAGGTGGGTCGCAAAGCACCTAGAGCAGCCATATTGAAAATATGGGAAGATGGGATGCTGGAAAGGAGGAGGCCTGTATGGTTGTTTTGCTTGTGTCAAGGTTGTAAATAGACTTTTTTAAATGTCTGTTTCATTTTGCTATTGGAAAGCAGCAGAGAAAGAACCCAACTTATTGCTGCATTCTCAGGAAAGCAGCAGGCTCTGGTATCACAATCATGGCACTTGCAGCCATGACATCACTTCTGGTGGATCCCGGACAGATTGGCATTCTAAAAAGTGGGCCCCAGTTCTAAAAAGTTTGGGAACCAGTGAGCTAACATTTTGTGAATGAGGAAGTAAATGTTTTGTGAATGGGGAGCTAGAAGAGCTTTCTATCCGAACTATGCCCAGTGTCGCAAAACTATTGTTTCATGGGGGGAAACTATGGCAGCTAAACAAATTGAAAACTGAGTTGGTAACATGCTTTCATGTTACCATGATTTTTCATGTTACCAATGATTTTTCAACATTCTGCTGTTTTCAACAGTTTCTTGCCTCCTCTTCAAGTGTAACCAATTGGAATACAATCACAGAAAAAATGGGTGGAATCAGTACAGTGTACCCATGACAGTCTTCAGGTTACCAGGAGGCTCCAGGATGGAATCATTTTTTCCTCTACAGCCCATCCTTGAGGGCTGTCAGAGGCAGAGGCAGATCTAAGGGAGGGCAAAGCTCTAAGTTTTGCAAGAAGCCTTACCTTGCAGTGGAAATCACTCCTCTCCTGCACCGTTTTAGCCAATCCTCACAGGGAAAAGCAACATCTTGCCATTGCTTACTGGCTGCAGCAGCAAGGGAGAGGAGGGATTTACATGACAGGGTAAGACTTCTTGCAACACTTAGAGCTTTGCCCTCCCTGTAGATCTGCCTCTGGTCAGAGGTCATTCAGTGGCATCAAGCCCCCATTTAAGTCCTCCAGTGGCAAAGCCTTCTTGGGGGTTCTGAGGCTTCCCTGACATTAAAGGACACGTTTAAGATTAAAAACAAAACCTGTACAAGCTTCCCAAAGGTGACAGATGTGGAACTGATGCTGGAAGAATGCCATGATGGGGGAAATGCTTAATTAGGGGCCGGGGACTTTACTGATATCGTAATGCGCTGGCAGGGAGTCTTCAGCTCAACCGGTGCTTTGGAAAGAGCAAGCTCTCTTCTTGGGCTCAGCCAGGCTTCCAAAAAAGCCTGGCTCATCCTGGCAGAGCTAACCCAATTGTCAGTCTCTAGTCAGCTGTGGGAAGAGGAACTTTTAAAAGCTAGGGCCCAGCATCCATGTGGACAACTGAGACCTTGGCAGGATCATTTATTAAGGCGCAGTGAAGTCATCTGTGAGCTGGCACTTGGAGCCTTTTTATGCAGTGGATTCTGCTCATTTTGCGTTCCTTGCCTCAAGTTTCTGCACATGCTGCTGGGGAAGTAATTGCTTCGCACTTTTTCCTTTGCTGTGCCCACGGGTGACTATGGGGGGCTCCTCCCTGGCTGTAGCTTGGAGTCGAAAGCCCAGGTTTTGCTGCTTTGCCTAAGACCTGCTTATTTTTTTTTTCCTTAGCTGCCTGTTATATCAATCACGGAGCTGGGATCTATTTATAGGTTGGGACTCGGAGTACTGTGTCCTTAGTCACAAAGAGAGACAGAGACGCAGAGGGGACTCTTGGCTGGTGCAGGCGGAACCAAAAGATATTTAATCAGCAATTAGAAACACCTGACGGGCAACAGAAATTCTACCCTTGTCCTGAGGTCCATCTTTCAGCCTGAATCATGTAAGTACCTAATTTCTCTCCTCTTATTTTGGGATCCAGCTACTCCTCCCACCCCTTGCATCAGTCCTTTTATCAGGGCTTGAAATTATGGGATCACACACCTTAATGAGGCTAACAGGGGAAAAAAAAAGTCTGTTTTCATCTTTTCTAAGGAAGGTCAAAGTGACTTACAGGCAAGCAAGTTGATTTCAGAACTTGACACAAACGGGCCATTTTTTTTTTTTTAACTGTAAGGTGTTTTTCATCTTGAAATTGAAGTTTTTTCTTTGTGCCGGATACTTTTGTTTGGGGAATGCAAATAGTTCAGATTGCTGGCATTCCAAAAGGTCAGCATACAGTGTAACTTAGGTTAAAGGCTTGTCAAGGGCAGGTAATATGTTTCTAGTGTTAAAATAAAGTCTGAAAACTGGAAAAATGTGGGTAACTCTGTCATTCTTTTAAAAGAAACAGAAACCTCGGCGCTAGACATTGTTCACGCATGTCCTCTAAAACATACATGTGCAAAAGGGAATAATGGTAAATACATTTGACTTTGAGTCACATTTTTTTTTTAAAGAAAAAATACTCAATTAGTGTTGGAAGTCCCCACGGTGACAAAAAGGAATACACACATGAGTTTGGGAAGACAGTTTAGTGACATCAGTGTCAATGTAGAGACTGCACTTTGTCCATGATTTGGAGCTAGGTAAACGCATGCAATGTGCAAAAATGAGCTTTTCAATCTGTCTTGTGGAAAAGCAAAAATGTAGAGAACCTCATGGTATAAAAATGTGAAGAAGAGAAACAATTAGCTTTTATTCCAAAACATTTGTGGTTTTGCGTTGGCAAATAACTGAAAATGTTCCGTAATTTGTATTCTTTTGTAGTTCCAGCTCAGAAGTGTGCCATTTTCTGCCTGAATTTATTACTTAAACTACATTTTATTGAAAGGAAAGGATTTTTTAAAAATGAATGTGCATCGACTTTCCAGTTGTTCCTTTTACACCTTTTTCCCCATGTCATAAAGATAATAATGTTTAGCCCCCCCTTGTTTTATTTTAAAATAATTGCAAAAAACATATTTGATCTAGCAGTTTCTGATGGAAAAACTGTTTTAAGGTGCTGAATTTGGTTAAACAAACTGAATCATGCTTTGATTTGATGTGAATGATTTTTCACTGAATTAAGAACAGAACCGTTTTGGATGAAATAAATGGTACTAAGTATAATGGGAATAATTGAGGAAATATATTAAGAAATCATCTTTTTGTATGAATGTGCACAATAAATAAGCATTTCTTTTTGATGAATTGACGCTTTACCAGTAGCAATGTTTGCAGCTTACAACATTTTATAGCTTATTATTATGCTTTTTATTATACCAATCTTATTTCTTACAAAATTTGTGACAACTGCCATATTGTTGGCACGATACACTCAGGAAAACATTAGTTCTGACTTAATTTAACATGTGTTCAGAAAGTTTCAGATGATCATCAAAATTCAAGATGTCTTTGGAAAAAACAACCCTAAATAATCCAGCAAAAAAAGCTAACAATCACATATTGTATTTTCACTTGTTGCTCTTGAGCTGAAAAGTAAAATTACTTTTCTTTAGCAACCGCTAATTAGTACTGGCCGCAATGCACATATGCTCTTTTGACATCTTTAATTCCCCAATTGTATTAACAGAGGCCAGATTTACCATGAAATTCAATGATTAACAAATTAATTAACTGATTTTTACTAAAAATTCAGACTACAGTCCAGGACTCTCTGCACATTTTGTTTCATTACAGTCAATATTCTTATTGTACACCGCATATCAGTTTTGACAGGTGCAGGATTGCAACCCCAGTGTCTTTCCCACAACTTGTAAGATGCCCCTATTCACATGCCTGTAAATGACCATGATTAATACACACATCTGCAGAAGTCCAGATAGTTGAAGAAACACTGTCCAAATTCCTTTGCTCATATCACTTTGACAATTTTCGGCATGTTTGGTGAATGTGCTTTGTAAGCAGCTGGGTTTCGTCTCTTTGCACGTGTGTGCTTTGTTGTGATTTGCTACTGTATGTGTCCCCCTTCAGCTAGTTATTTCTTTATCTTTTCTTTGAAGAGGGTTACCAAGTATCAGCTGCTTTCCCTTGTATCTCTGTAGATTTTGGGGTGCCCTTTTCAATTTTTGTGTGCTTAGTTGCAGGAGCAGCCTGAATGGTGCTATTTAGCGTCCCATTCACTAGCAATTAATTTAGTATGCTATTAGGTATCCATCAGTGCCATCACAAATGATGCTTTTTTCAAATGCTTTTTTTAATGGGTGTGATTTCAAGGAATTGGTCAATCTTGCTCATTCTCTGCAATTATAAAGTTACCAGGGTTGTTATGCTGCTTGACCCAGTTTCACTGACCCCTCTCCTGTTGTGTTTAAAATTAAAATTAAAAATATTACGTTTGTCATGAAAATTCAGCAAGCCATACATACAGGGCAGATTGCACATGTGTGTGAAATATGCCTCACTGGTTGATGCCTATGAACCTATGATGAAATGAACACCTGGAAGGTGGGAAGATCAACTACCAGGAGTATTAATTTAAACAAATTATAAACCATGAAGTTTTGTCCTAATAAGAAAAGCACTTACCAGCCACGATTTTTTAAAAAGTTTATGCAGCTGTCTATTTCTCTTTTTCCTGTTATCTCTTCACCTGTACATCAGTCTGTCTCTTTATCATCTCTCAATTTTTGCATTTCATTATGCTCAGGCTTGCTGTCTTTTTCTCCCCCTGCCCCCCTTCTTTTTTTTCCCCCCCAGAAAACACATTTCTTTCTGGCACAGAAAATAAACTCAGATTGCTGGTAGTTATGTTAATCTAATTCAATCCTCTGTGGGTTAGAAGTGAAATTCTAATAGTGGAGCTGTTGAGGGCTTTTTTGTTAATGGCTTGGGGATTACATTGAGTTAAAGGCTCATTTCCTAATCAAACAGAGAGGGAGAGAGTGACTCCGAATATTTATGAGTCTCCCAGGGTGAGTTAAACATTGAACTCCAAAAGCAGGATCTCAGCGCAGTGGAAAGAGTTAAACCCCCTCAGGGCTACTGTGGAAAAAAAATGAAACCAGTTAAGCCATCAGCATTTTCAACTGCTGTACAACTTCAGTTCTGTAAGGGGGGCTGGTATGAGGGTGAGGGAGAATAATCATCTCACAATGTTAAAATGGATACTGCAGTGAGATATTTAAAACAAAGTCAAGTGAGGCTTCAGCACAGCTCTCCTGTAGGTAGGCACACAAGCATGGTGTGCATGTGTAGAAGCCGGATGGAAGCCACAGATGAATTCTCATTTATATGGTTGCCTTGATGAATGCATGAGATGGGGAGCTGCTCTTCCGCTGGCTTTGAAATATTCTCCTTTTAGTTTTCAGTTGACTCTTCTGTCGTCTTTGGCTCTTGGCCAGCCCCTTTTCTTAAACAATTGAAAGAGAGGGTGCAAGGGGTGCCATCCTCACAAGATGAGTGGTTGCATTACTGATGGCCAGTCACACACAGGCACCACAGCACGTGCTGGTTTCATAGGTTGACTTTGGTCATGGGGATGATCAGTCAATCAAAGTATTTGTATACCACTTCTCAACACAAAGTTCACAAAGTGGTTTACAGGCAAATAATAAAGTTAAATGGCTCCCTGTCCCAAAAGGGCTCACAATCTAAAAAAAATGCAGAACACCACCAGCAACAGCCACTAGACAAGACATTGCGCAGGGGTGAAGAGGGACAATTGCGCTCCCCCTTCTAAATATAAGAGGAGCACCACTTGAAAAAGTGCCTCTTGCTCAGTTAGCAGGGGTGCAAGCTGATGCTTTTGCAGTGCAATCCTATGACTGGCCTTCTGCATGTGGTGGCCATTGCTCATGTCCCTTTCATCTATGCCTCTTATGATTGTTTCTGGAGCAGGGAATCCCCTGCAGTATCCCAAGATGCATCGTTCCTGAAGTGCCAGAGTGGCCAGAATGCATAGCTAAAACTTATATTCAAATTTGAGTAGCTGTATTTTTCAACAAGGAAGTTGGAAGCAAAATTCTAATTCACGCATTAAATGTGGACATGTATTATTATTTTTTAAACTTAAAATTCTGCTGCACTTACCTTGTTGGTGTCTCATGATTGTCTCTATTTTGACAGGCTTCAATATGAAATTTAATCAGTGGGCAGTGCACTGATAGTGCATGTTAACTACAAAATGCATTGGATATTGCCACCATTGCATGTTGGTTCTCAAATGCGATCAGATGAAAAACTCCCACTATACATCAACTAACAAATCCTGTCAAATATGGCATCCTAGTAATTTTCAAGCTAGTTTTCAGAGAACCCTTGGTTATTTTGGAAGCTTAGCGGGGATTCCTCAATGAGAAAAACAGCTCAAAGACTGCTTGATCACTTCAACTGATTTTGCATCACAGTAGAATCTTGAATTTTTCTAGGTACACTTTCTGTTAATCATGGGCAGTGGTGACCCCAGCATTGACCCATGTGAACTGGGTGTGCTTCAGAGAACATTTATTCGTTTTGCAATTTTACCCAGTCTTTCTTCCCTGTAAGGAACCCTCAAGGCTTGCATTGCCTTGAAGTTTGTTTCCTTATGCAGTTCAATATGCTGGTCTTTACCCTGAGCTTGAATCATTAGGGGAACCTTTCTCGATATCTGCCCCCTGCCGTACCACTTCACATGGTACACCTATTGGAAGTACCACCGGAAGTAACTGGCAATGATGTCATCCCTGGTTACTTCTGGATTGGGAGGCCAGACTCGACTGAACAAACACTGGTATGAAGCTCAGGGCAGACGGGAGGGCTTTTTTGAATGAATGAATGCATGAGAGCCCAGATGTGTGCAGAAAGCCCAAATTGGAGTTTTTCCCTCTGAGCTGCCTACCACTTCTTGCATTGCCAGTCTCACTGCCAGGTGGTGGGAATCTGGGGGTCTTGGGTGTACCTCAATAATCACCAGAGGTATGAGTACCACAGGTTGAGAAATGCTGCATTAGCATTAGCATAAAGCTATCTTAAAGACTGCATACCCCATAGGAATCTCCCTGCCCATGAAGATCCTTGGGACACATTGTTCTCTTGGTACCAATATTTGTAGAGGTTTGGCTGTTGTGCGTCTGGGACAGTGGCATCCTACTAGTGCCCAGGCTCTGGGACACTTTCCCTCTGCTGTAAAGCTAGTGTGGATAAGTCCTGAGCTATTCCCTGTCTTTTATGGCTGTTGACATTTAGTAGCATATCACCTGGCTATCAGAATCTGGGCCTGACTTGTACTCTCCAGGTGAGGCTGGGAAAAATCCCTGCCTGAAACGCCGGAGAGCTGCTGCCAGTCAGTGTAGACACTTTTTGGAATGGCACTTGCATTGCGACCCACCAAAGTGATGTCATAGCTGGAAGTGACATCATCAAGCAGGAAGTGCCGTCACTGTGATGTGATTAAATGACACTTCTGGAATGCAAACTGGCATTCTTGGATGCAGCAATTGCACTATCATGAAACATCCTTGACAGAAAGCAAGATTAGCACAAAATCTTTATGTAAAAGCACTAAACTAAAAACAACACTAAAAAAACCCCTCACTTGAAAATGCAAACTGTTAACATTCACAAAAGGAATATAGCAAATGTAAGGTCTACAGTTTCCAAGATGGCTGTTCCCAGCTTTTCGCGACCTACCTGACATCAGGTTGCAACCCACCAAGTGAGTCCTGACCCACAGTTTTAGAAACACTAGTATAGACAATTCTGACCTAGATGGTTCAGTGGTCTGACTCAGGATGTTGTACATGAGCTACACTTAGCTAGGAAGTGTTTCTGTTTAAAGAATAAGATCTCCTTAAATGGGAAGGAGAATGTGGTCTTATCATATCACCACACATCTTTCTGATGTTAAGTTTCAGAAGTATCCTTGTATTTAAGTGTATGCTCTGTAGTAGCCAGCAAATATGAACTGGTGTCCACTTCCCTTCCTCCTCTCTTGCTATCTGCAGAGACAGCAGCACATGTAGTAGAACTTCTAGGGGCCTCCTAATAACAGATCTCCACGGAGCAAAAACTGAACTGCACATTTTCCACACCCCGTCCGTCACTTATGCTGCTACTCATAAGAACATAAGAACAGGCTTTTTGTAATTGCAGGGAAATAGTTTGAGGTTTAGATATAAAATTGTTCCTTTTTTATTTTTTTTGCTACTTTTGGGCAGGTATACTGTTTTCCACTCTGTGGCTGTGCACATGCCCAAATTGAGAAAGATATTTGAAAAAGGAGTTTCAGATGGGGAATGGGGCAAAGTTGGGGAAAGGGTGGTATTTGTCTTGAGAAACACTTAGCTTAGAAAACCTGAAAAGTGTCTGTTGCATTAAAAACAAGATATTTCCTTTGAGAGGAAAAGAAAATGATATTTCCAGTACAGAAATCCCCTATTCAAATAGGATCATGCTCTTGTTTACTGAAAGATCATCCCTGGAAGGAGGGGAGGATTGGGGAGGGGAAAGATGTGAATAACCAGATTATGAGCTCTGCAGGTGGGTTTTATTCTTTTTGTAACTATCGCACCACATGGGCCCCTACTGCCACGTGCATCTTAGTGTGAATTTCTAACATTAAGAGCGCAATCCAAGTCATGTCTACTCAGAAGTAAGCCCCTTTGAGTTTAATGGGTAAGTAAGTAAGGCCAGTCCTAACCAAATCTCACAACCGAATGCACTGTATCATCGGGAGGGGGAGCATTCTGAAAAGTCTCCTCAGGGTAAGCGAACCTTTGTTCACTTACTACAGAGAAAGCCTCTACCACTTCCATGGGTCTCTTTGGATCCATGAACATGAGCCCCGCTGGATTGGGCCAATGGCCCATCTAGACCAGCTTCCTGTATCTCACAGTGTCCCACCAGAGGCCTCAGGGAGCACACTAGATGCCTGCATCCTTTCACTACTCCCTTGCACCTGGCATTCTGAGGTAGCCTACTTCTAAAACCAACAGGTTGCTCACACCCATCATGGCTTGTAAACTGTGATGGACCTTTCTTCTAGAAATCTGTCCAATCCCCTTTTAAGGGCATCCAGGCCAGATGCCATCACCACCTCCTGTGGCAAGAAGTCCCACAGATTAATTAGCCACTGGTAAAAAGTTTTTCTTTTCTTTTAACTGTTCTAATTCTCCTAACCCTCAGTTTTAGTGGATGTTCCCTGGTTCTAGTGTTGTGAGACAGGGAAAAGAACATCCCACTATCTACTCTATCTATCCCATGCATAATTTTGTACATCTCAATCATGTCCCCCCCTCAGGCACCTTTTTTCTAGTCTGAAGAGCCCCATATACTGTAGCCTTTCTTCATAAGGGAGCCTCATAAAGCTCTTCCTCATAAAAGCCTTTCCTCTTCCTCATAAGAGGTCACTCTCTTTTGCACCTTTTCTAGTTCCACTATGTCCTTTTTGAGATGTGGCAACCAGAACTGCACACAGTTCTCCAGATGTGGCCTTACTATCGAGTTGTACAATGGCTGTTTTATTCTCAACTCCCTTTTTAATTATCCCAACCATGGAATTGGCCGTCTTCACTGCTTCTGCATATTGGTTCAACGCTTTCATTGAGCTCTTTAGCAAGCTTAAGTTCAAGGTAGTAAGTCCAAGGTGTAATGGGGCAGTAAGGAAGATTGAGGATATGGAGGCAGGAGTGCCACCAAAATCACCCTCAGTCTGCCTCCTTCCCCACCACTGACCTCCTCTGGGACAACCCCTGTTCTTTCCCCAACCTTCTCCGTTCCACCACTGCCACCTTCACACTGATATGTACTGGTCTGGCTGCAGGCGTCCAGCACTGTTGCTGCTTGGGGCAGCACTGCTTGGGGTTGCCTTTGTCGGGGCGCACACACTAATGGTCCTACATGCGCTGGATGGGGTGCAAGTCCTTCGGGTACCAAAACAGCAGAGTAGCTCCAGACTCACAAAAGCAGGGTCCACAAAGTTGTATCAGGTTCAGGCTACTTTATATAGCAAGTAGGGATTCCATAAAGGAATCAGGCAGACATAATACACAGGTAGATACAGACAGTCCACACAGGTAGATGGTAATAGCACACACAGACAGGCAAGCTGCACCTGTGGGATAAAGTCCAGATACACAACAGGAACAAAGACCTCTGTTAGCTTCACAGAAGCCTTCCACTGGCGTACTGTCCACGAGTCCTCTTGTCTGTCTGGGTCCAGCTTTCCAGCCACGGCTCCCCAAGCAGATGAACGAATGTAGGACCTCAGTGACGAGCAATCAGCACAAAGCAGGACAATAAGAACAATAGTCCAATAACACAAGCATGGAGCAGATAGCTCACAGCCACAGTCTCAGAACGAATCCACACAAGAACAGAATGCAGAAGGAATGAACGAAGAGATGAGAGAGACTGGGCTTCTCACATGGCTAAAAGCCACTCCAGCGTTAATTGCTCTCAGGTGGTGCTAAACACACCTGCAGGCAGCTAAGAGAGTGAAACACTTCCTTAAAGGCACAAAATTACTTTTGCCAGCTGTTTCACAGCAGCCTGATAGCCTTCATGTGTTCCTATATGAAATGGTCAGGCACCATTTGGCTCTGTCTCTTGCAGGTCAGTCACCAGCTTAAGG
>JAJKFI010000038.1:7104273-7118393 GCA_029204185.1 Lerista edwardsae
AGGCACCATTTGGCTCTGTCTCTTGCAGGTCAGTCACCAGCTTAAGGGCAAGAGCCAAAGGGCTCTTTGCCCGTGGCTCTTCGCCAGTGGAGCGGAGCCTGGAGCCCGGAACACCTGCTGCTGCTGCTGCCGCCGCCTCTCCATCATCTTGTTCATCTTCTCCGTGGATCATCTAGCTCCAGCCACGCCTTTATTTTTTTTTTTAGAGTTTAGCCGCCTGTCAACAAGCCAACACCAGCCTTTTAACTGAGTGAGTGATAGTGTGATTGTGACTTCCTGGCCAGAGTGAGAGTCTGGCCAGGAGAGTGAACGGTATCCCTGCCTCTCTGAGAGGGGGGCAGGGAGGGACGGAGTGAGGCCTTTGCCTCGGTGAGAGAGAGGCAGAGGCCTGCAGCAGCCCAAGCCTCAGTGTGAGGGGGGTGAGGGCTGCTGCACTGGTTGTTAGTGGGGAGTGTGTGTGTGTGCGCGTGTCTGTGTTTTAGTTTTTGTATTTGTGCTGTGGTGGTTGGCTTGCAGGTCGCTCCCGCTGGAATTATGTGTCTGACGTCTCGAGGGGGCTCAGGGGAGGGGGACCACCATCAGCAGAGTTACGGGTTACGGAAGATATGGCAGTGGGGGTTGGGCCGGACATTACAGGAGAAGGAGGGTCAGTCGTAGACAGACTGTCCCTCTTTCTGGCCCTCCCCTCATCCCTTGGACCCTTGGAAATCCTGGCAACAGTCCCCTGAGTCTGAAGCTGCTGCTTCTGAATGCCAGGTCGGTGAATAATAAGATCTCTCTAATCCATGATTTAATCTTGGAGGAGAAAGCCGACCTGGTATGTATCACGGAGACCTGGCTGGATGAGCTGGGAGGGGTTAATCTTTCCCAGATTTGTCCACTGGGTTTCCGGGTACTTCAGCAGCCACGACTACAGGGGCGGGGAGGCGGGGTTGCAATGGTCTACCGGGATTCCATCCGTCTCACCAGATACCCTGTTCAGCAGTCCACCGGGTTTGAGTGCCTTCGTGTTGTGTTGGAGGGGCGAGACAGAACAGGGATTCTGTTGGTGTACCGCTTGCCTTGCTGCCCAACAGTCTCCCTGCCTGAGCTGACGGAGTTGGTCTCGAGTGTGGTGTTGGAGTCCCCCTGCCTATTGGTGTTGGGGGACTTTAATATCCATGCCGAGGCCCCGGGAACAGCTGCGGCTCAGGATTTCATGGTCTCCATGGCAACCATGGGTCTGTCTCAAAGAATATCTGCTCCGACGCATGATGCGGGACACACGCTGGACCTGGTGTTTACTGCGGGGCAGGTTGATGGTGATCTGGAGGTGGAGGAGATTAAGATCACTCCTTTGTCATGGACAGATCACTGTCTGGTGGGATTTAGGCTTGTTGCAGCTCCTTACCTCTGCAATGGCGGGGGATCACACTTTATGATCCGCCCTCGGAGGCTGATGAATCCAAATGGATTCCTGAAGGCTCTGGGGGATTTTCCTGTTGCCAGAGTTGGAGATCCACCTGGTGCCCTGGTCGACCTCTGGAATACAGAGATGGCCAGGGCCCTGGATGAGATCGCTCCTGAGCGTCCTCTGCCCAGTCGCAGAATCAGGGCAGCTCCTTGGTTCTCTGAGGAGCTGCGAATGATGAAGCGGCAGGGCAGACGACTAGAGCGTCGGTGGCGAAAAACTCGTGCCGAATCTGACCGGACACGGGCTAGAGCCCAGTTAAAAGCTTATTCTAGGGCAGTGGTGGCAGCTAAGAGGGCACACTTCTCTGCCACCATTGCATCTGCAGAGAACCGTCCGGCTGAGCTCTTCCGTGTGGTCCGTAGTCTGTTACATCTCGCCCCCCTACTGGTGGGGAGGAGCACACGGAGGCTCGCTGTGACGAGTTCGCAAAACATTTTGCAGAAAAGGTCGATCAGATTCGGCATGACCTGGACGCTGCTGTGGGCATATCTAGTGATGTCCCCGGGGAACCTGTCTATCCTACCATTTGGGATTCTTTTCAGCTTGTAGAGCCTGAAGATGTGGACAGGATCCTCTGGAGTGTGAGACCTGCTGCTTGCCCGCTCGACCCTTGCCCGGCATGGCTGATTAGAGCTGCCCGGGGAGGGCTGGCCGAGTGGACAGGGAGGGTGGTGAATTCATCTCTGAGGGAGGGGGTGCTCCCGCCTGCTTTGAAGCGGGCGATGGTTCGCCCCCTCCTGAAGAAGCCCTCCCTAGATCCCACAAATTTAAACAACTTCCGGCCAGTCTCGAATATCCCATTTCTGGGCAAGGTGATTGAGCGGGTGGTGGCGTCCCAGCTTCAGAGGGTACTGGAGGAAACGGATTATCTGGACCCATTCCAATCTGGCTTCAGGCCAGGGTTCAGGACGGAGACTGCCTTGGTCGCCTTGGTGGATGACCTTCGCCGGGGGATGGACGGGGGAAGTGCAACCCTGTTAGTCCTGCTGGACCTCTCAGCGGCTTTCGACACCATCGACTATGGTGTCCTTCTGGGTCGGCTGGCCGGGTTGGGGCTTGGGGGCACTGTTTTGAAGTGGTTCCGCTCCTTCCTGGCTGACAGATCCCAGAAGGTGGTGCTGGGGGATGCTTGTTCGGCACCCCGACCTCTTAGGTTTGGGGTGCCGCAAGGTTCCATCTTATCCCCCATGCTGTTTAACATCTACATGAAACCGCTGGGAGAGGTCATCTGGGGGTTTGGAGTGGGGTGTCATCAATATGCTGATGACACCCAACTTTATCTCTCCTTTCCCCCTGATTCTGAGGAGGCGGTTGAAGTTCTGGATCGCTGTCTGGAGGCGGTTGGGGGCTGGATGTGGGCGAACAAGCTGAAATTAAATCCGGATAAGACAGAGGTGCTTTTGGTTTGGAAATCCACAGCTCGGGTATTGGACTATCGTCCTACTCTGAATGGGGTCGCACTTCCTCTGAAGGAGCAGGTTTGCAGCTTGGGGGTTCTCCTGGATCCACAGCTACACCTGGAGTCCCAGGTGGCAGCGGTGGCCAGCGGAGCCTTTGCTCAGCTTCGGCTGATTCGCCAGCTGCGGCCGTACCTGAGCTGTGCGGACCTGGCCACAGTGACCCACGCCCTAGTGACATCTAGATTAGATTATTGCAATGCGCTCTACGTGGGGCTGCCTTTGAAGACGGTCCGGAAATTACAGTTAGTGCAGAACGCGGCTGCTCGGGTGGTTGCTGGGGCATGTCGGTTTGACTCTGTCGAGCCGTTGCTCCGGCGACTGCACTGGCTGCCAGTTCTGTTCCGGGCCCAATTCAAGGTGCTAGTTTTGACTTTTAAAGCCCTTTACGGCTCGGGTCCGGGGTATTTGAGGGACCGCCTCCTTCCATATAATCCTACCCGTACTCTTAGATCATCTGGGGGGGCCCTTCTGACTGTGCCGCCACCAGGAGAAGTGAGAGGGGCGGTGGCCAGGAAGAGGGCCTTTTCGGTGGTGGCCCCCCAACTTTGGAACACCCTCCCCTTCGAATTGAGAACTGCCCCCTCTTTATTAACTTTCCGGTGGGGGCTGAAGACCTTTTTATTTCAAAAAGCTTTTAATTGTTGACAGGTTGGCTGGCTGGCTGGTTATACTTTTATATTTTATGATCCACATGGTCTGTTTTAAATTCTGTTGTTTTAGTTTTGTTTTATTGTATTTTAATATTGTTTTAAATTGTTTTTAATGTTAAGTTTTTATATTTTATACTGTTGTAATGCCGCCTTGAGTGCCTTCGGGCAATAGGCGGGGTACAAATTCAATAAATAATAATAATAATAATAATAATAATATATACCTCCCAAAAGCATTTGGCTGGGCAACATTGGAAGGCTTGGCTTGGATACAGTGCCATTGGTACTACCATTGGTAGGGGGGCAAATGACCCAAGCATCGCATTGGTGGATCAGGGGAGGAGCGGTGATAAAGTGGCTCATCTTTCCCAGAGGTGAGCTGCTGGTGCAGGGTTTGGCTCTCCTGCCCATCCTTGCTCTCGAATGGCTCAAAAAATGGAGCCTAGCTAGGTGGGGAGCGGGTCAGGGGGCAGGGAGCAGGTGCCAAGGGTGGCACTCATCAGATCTTGCCTCACACAGAGCCTCGGCTAGGTCCACAACTGGCTAGATGGACCCTTGCATCTGATCCAGCAGGCCTCTTTGTGCTCCATTGTGGCAGCCTATATCCCTTCCTTCTCCATGATTACTAAGGCAAAACATGTCATGTGATATCATGGAATTTGCTTTCCTATCCTTATGCTGAATGCTATGTAGGGAGAGGAGGTGGCTTAGGGTAGCTGGTTCCAGCTGTACCTTGCAAGACAGGTGTACTGTTGCAAGCTGTACCTTGTAACAGACAGAATATGCAATTGCCCATAGGAAGCGGCATCCGATTGGTGCTGCTGAAAGCCTTGGCTATATAACAAAAGTAGGATAGTGGTGTTTAAGCACAGGAAAATAAAAAGAACTTCACTTGGACAGACTGCCGAGCCCCGGAGACTAGTTTCCTCTTGGTCTTTATGTCACTTTCCGGTGTTGTCAGCAGAACTCGGGTGTCCTGTTGAGCAGCTTTTTATATTCCAATAACTTTTCCAGTAGTTTCAGAGTATTGCCCTTTGCTTAGCTTCCCAGTGTAACGGCTCAGGTTTTTATGTCTTTGGAGCCTGGGAGAAAGAAAAACAGAGCTTCAGTCCCAGTTCTGAAGTTCTTAAACATTCCTGCAAAAGACATATCTCTTCACTGTCTTGGACCAGATGCTCAGTACTTGCCTAAGGACATTTCTGGAGCTTCACAACTGGTCTTGACCCCCTGCCACCACCACCACCACCCATCGCATGCTTGGATGCTCTGGTTGCTGCTTTTGAAGTTCTCTGCTTTCTTTCTCCCCACCTCTAGCTCATCTGCCACCACCTCTGTCTGTCTCCTCCTCCTCCTCCTCCCTCTCCTCCTGTCTGCAGGCTGTTCTGCTTGCCTCAGTCTCTGTCTCTGTCAGAGTTCATTTAGGTTAACACTCTTATATGGTGATGTTTTGCAGCTATCATGTTTAGAAATAAGAGCTCCTTCACAAAAGGAACAAAATGCAAGAGTTTTACAGTCAGTGCTCTGCATACAAGCTAGATAGTTGCAGCTTGGCTTGCATAGTCCAGTGGTTCCCAAACTGTGAGCTGTGGCTCCCAGGGAGCCATGGTAACCATCTAGGGGAGCTGTGGGAATCCTCATGAAAAATCTTACACAGTGTATAGGATTGTAGCCCTAATGAGAAGTCACAGCCAATGGCACCATAGGTCAAGGGAGCTGCCAGTTGAAAGGGTTTGTGACATAGTCCATTAGGCCCAATCGCTGACATTTCCAATTAAAAGAATCAGGTAGCAGGTGATGGGATAGACTCTGCCTAAGACCCTGAAGAATCAGAGTATAGAGCTCGATCAGTGTTTCTCAAACTGTGCGTCGGGACCCACTTGATAGATTGCAACCTGATGTCAGTTGGGTCGCGGAAAGCTGAGGACAGCCATCTTGGAAGCTGCTGACCTCACTCTTGCTAAACTCCTTTTGAGTTAATGGTTTGAATTTCAAGTGAGGGTTTTTTAAATTTTGTTTTCAGTACTTTTACATCATATTTTTGTCCTAATCTTGCTTTCTGTCAGGGATGTTTCATGGTTGTGCAATTGCTGCAGTCCAATATGCCAGTTTACATTTCAGGAGTGTCATTTAATTATGTCACAGTCACGGCACTTCCTGCTTGATTATGTCACTTCTGGCTATGGCATCACTTCCAGGTTAATGACATCAGTTCTGGTGGGTCCTGACACAAGTTCCGTTCTAAAAAGTGGGCCTTGGTCTAAAATGTTCAAGAACCAACAAGTTAGATAAACCAAAGAGGCAGCTTCATTTGTTCAGACTCCTCTATTTCTTGTAGTTTGCTGTGACATCTAATTGTCAGAGGAGCAGAAAATCCTAACCCACATTTCTGTGAATGGAAATATCTCAAATTGGCATGCAAACTGACCTAGCAGCTCCCATCTTGCTCAGTTCTTAATTCACATTGAGACAAGCCATGTCTGAGCACTCACAGAACCACATCCAGGTGGCACAAGGGACTGTCACCATTTGGTGTACTTGATATTCTGATGTGGTTATAGATAAAAAAGTGCTTTCCATGGTTGTAGGAGTTTGGAAGACAAAGTTAAATATGGGCCAAGATTTTAGTGCTTTATAGAGGAAATGTAGCCTTTTCAACTGTAGCTAGAAAATAAGAGTATTTTGCCCTCTGCCCGGGGACAAACTTATAAAACCAAAGGGTCAACACAGTCCATCACAGGCTACAGGCCATGATGGTTAGTGCAACTTCCTTACTTTAGAGATAGGCTACCTCGGAGTGTCGGATGCAGGGGAGTGGCAATGAGATGCACGTATCTAGTTGTCTTGTGTATTCCCTGAGACATCTGGTGGGCCGCTGTGAGATGCAGGAGGTTGGACTAGATGGGCCTTTGGCCTGATCCAGTGGGGCTTTTCTTATGTTCTTATGTCAGCCGTTGATACACAATCCTCTTTTAGACCACACTGACCCATTAGTTTCAAATTTCTATCATGCAGTCTATTGCCTTCCTCTAGGTGAGAGGCCTCCAAACCTTTTAGCCAGAGGGCCATATCAAATATCTGGCATGGTATCAAGGGCCAGCAAAAATAAATTTAAATATAAAATTTAAATAAGTGCATTAGAGACGGAACTTAGATGGATGGATGAATGAATGAATGAGCTCAAAGTTCCAGGATTCCTCCAAGCACCAACACACAACATAGAAATATAGCACACACTCCCACTTCCCCACCCCACAATCAACTTACTTAAATGCGCTGGAGTAAATATAGTCGTGCCCCGGTATCCACTTAATCAGTATTCATGGATACTAGGATGCCTATTAAAAAGATAGGGAACATTAAGCAAATCTCTGTTCTTAACTTGTTGTAGCAAAACCTCTGATGTTTCCCAATCCTTAAAAAGGTGTCCCCAGTATGAGGTATCCACGTATGAGGTTGCACTAACCATGAGCTTCGACTTCCGGTCGGGAGAGTCCCAGCTGCGTACGCCAGAGTGGGAGCTCCGTGTTTTCTTTGCTTTTCTTATCTTTTTCGCCTTGTACAGCCTGTACACCTATGACTCTGCCCTAAAGAAATCTCGTTCATCCCCTGTGCTTGGAACTCAAGGACGAATTTACTCCTTACAACATAACAATCTACTTGTTTACTTTCGACTCTCGACTGGTGGAAGAAGGTGGAAGATGGCGTCTCGGCAGTAAGTCTTGCTGTTTATCTTTTCGATGTTTGTTTGGTGACTACCGCAGGCGGTTGAGTGACCCTTATTGCTCCTAAAGCTGGCATGTTTGGACTCACAACTCGACCTTCTTTTGAAGAGTTGAATGAAATAGATAAAGACTTTCCTGCTTTGCCAGCTAGTGGAAGCGAGAGCTTTAATTAATTAACGCTGCACCTGGCAGCAATTTCATTACGTCTTTGCCTGCACGACTGGTCACTTTTGTTTAATCATTCCTTTTTGAGATAAACAGCCTGCTGCCTTCAAGATGGTTATGACTAGAGCCCAAGCAGAAAAAAAAGACCAAATGCTTAAATCTCGAAATTGTGAACAAAAACGGATAGAGGAGTATCTTGTGCCTCGGCCAAATTTAAAGGAGACTGCCCCACAAATTAATCCTGTACATACAAGATCACTTTGTCCTCATAATAGGAGGGTCTCCTTGGAAGCCACTATGATGATCCCACAGTCTAAACATGGAGGCCTAGAACATAACGAATGGATTCTTTCCAACGAAGTGGTGGACTCCCCTATAGACACTGGCTCATGGTCTCTTGATCCTCTACTTTTTGAGAACCTTACTTGGCCAGAGCCCATCTTCCGGGACGTTCCGGGACTCTCCATCTCACCACTTAAAGACTGCCTTGAATTAAACTCCATGTATAGTAACTCGACTTCCTCAGATTCTCCGGAATCCCAAACTATGTCCAAGAGTACTCTACTGAGAGATCAATGTAATCTTGTGGCGCTGACGGTTAAGAACACCTTTAATAAGCTAAACCGACTATACTCAGAGATACTCGAAATAAAGTCTAAAATCGACGCTGTCCTAAATCCGTTCTGTAGATGCCCGCATGAAGATGTGCCAATGAGTGACCATTACATTCCATCTGCCAAGGAACCCGAATGCTCTTCCAGCCTCCACGGCCCACGAGAAAATGTAGGACCAAATTACTCCAATTATAATGAGGCTGTCTGGAACAGTCTTAACGCCAAGGCTAGTCATATGCAACCTACTCCCGAGCAACTTCCAGCTAACAATGTCCCCACCATCCCAGTGCCGTCAGAAAACCTCTCGCTGCTCTCTGAGCAAGCTCCCTTTAACCTAACATTCTCGAATGAGGATATTATGATTCTCGACTCGTGGAGAGAAACTTCGGCAGGGTCTTCAATACAGCACCTGCCGGTAGTAGGGGATGGGCACTTGGAGCCCATGGCGGCTGATGGCCAGCCCGTTGTTAATGTGCACTTACAGGACAGTAGACTTTCTTCAACCAAATGGACGGAGGCGACTGCTCACGCTAACAAGCACATAACCATCTTCAATTGGAAGCTTGGATTCGAGAATGGCCTATGGATATCCGACAACCAGGTTAAATCCTCTATCCTGGAGATGTTGGGATCGGACTGGCCTTTCGACGAGTCCTTCATCTGTGAGTGCTGCTATCCCTCGGTGCCTTCCGCCAGAAGAGGAAAGATCCTCCTAACGTTCATAAACCCGGAGCATGCGCAATTCTTTTGGAATTTATTGCACAAATTCAAACGAGAGCATATATCTTTTAAATGGGGCCACGGGGAGACGTCAAGCGCCAGGCGACCCAAGGCGCCCAAAGGGAAATTCCCATACAAGTCAACGGGGTTTAAGCACAATCCCAGACGATGGAAGAATACGAGGACTGCTCAGTCACATATCCCTTACGCGCCCAGGCATGTTAAGAACGCAGCCCCAAGTACGGCGAGGACTGTGGGCCAATCTAACTTATATCCCCCATTTGTGTCGTATCCCAATAATATACCACTAAGGCAAAATAAAAATTATGATCAGCACATATCCAGGAGATATTGTGCCCCCTCTAGAAAGCCGCCTTCGTATATTAAGCCGACATACACCCCAGGCAACCCTCCTCGAGTTCGGTCAGAAAAAAACGGCCCAGAGGACAGATTTCGGCACAGACACTCCTCACGGAGAACCAGAATCTTTACCCGATCCAGCCACTTAAACAAACTAGGGAAGGCTGACGACGCTTCAACTGGAAGTAATCCCAAGAAGTGGACACCTAACACTGCAGATTACCTAGAAACGCGGTTACACAAGGACAGATGCAGTAAACTGTTAAGTCCAAGACAGAAGGATGATCCTGTAGAAGAAAGACATAAGACCGTGACTTCAAGAGAAGGGCTGAGGCTTGCCTCTTTTTGACTAGAAACAGAGAATAGTAATTTGGATTCCAAGTATAATCATGCCCCACAACTGCCTTTCCATACTAAACAACAGTTGCGTGATAAGTTTTCCTTGATTTCGTGGAACGTGGCTGGTTTAAAGAAAAAGGTGCAAGATCCTGATTTCCTTAACTATCTGAAACAGAATGACATTATTTGTCTGCAGGAGACGTGGTTGGAGGAACCTTTTTCACTCACCGAGTTCCAATCTTTCCACCTGCCAGCTGTAAAAAATAACAAGTATGGACGGCCACAGGCGGGGTTAGTTACTCTAGTTAAAGAGCCTTGGAAAGCAAGCCCACTTGTGTTGTCACACACGTCCTTTAGCTTGTTGATTGTCAAGGTTCAATGTGGTGAAGTAAATCTGTTAATCTTAAACGCCTATATCCCCCCTCAAGGTACCAAGGACCAGTGTAGGATGGTTTGGAATAGTTTCACCCAACTTTGTGTCTCCTTGAGTGAAAGACACCCGCAGGCTCTTCTAATATTGGGTGCCGATTTAAATGCCAGAGTGGGTAGTGAATACCAAACTTTCCAAAAAATCCTAACCTGTGATTATGCTCTAACTGGCCTTCCTCTTAATTCCTGGATAAGGCTATCTAAAGATAAAAACCTGAATGAGGCAGGTTTATGTTTAGCTAACTTCAGCCTTCAATTGAATATGATGTGGTTAAATGGTATCCTGCACTACCCAAAGTCATCCGAGTTTACCTTTATCTCAGCACTCGGTTGTAGCATTATAGACTATATCTTAGTCTCGCTCCCCTTGTTGCAACTGGTAGATGAGTTTTTGGTGGATGACCTAATTTTGAGCGACCATTTTCCCTTAAGGATCTGGTTTAACTTCAACTTGCAGGTGTGCACGCCCTGTCCTGTGCAACTTGCCAAGGGGCCTATGTTATCCAAACTCCGTTGGGATGATAAAACTCTCACCCAGATTCATGCGTTACTTGATCTAGAAGTGAACAGGACATATTGTGCTAGTATGTTGACTGACACGAATCCAGAGAAGGTTGTTCGATCATATGAATTATTGTCAGATCAAATGATTACTAGTCTGTGCCCGCATCAACCCATTCAAACCATCAGAAATGGTATGGCACGCCCTTCTTGGTTTGACCAGGAATGTAGGTGGGTGAAAATTCAAGTGCGGGCTTCTTTTGCCAAATTTAGAGCTCAGAATTCTCAAGAGTCACTAAGAGAATTCTTTGAGATCAACGAAGCATTCAAAAATTTGACTAGGGAAAAAAAGAAGCTCTTTGCGAAAGCTCAATGGCTTAAATTGCATTCTGCTATAATTCATAACGACGCTAAAGCTTTTTGGAGCATAACGCGGGGGAGCTTTCGCAATGCTCCTGCTCCTATAGGCAACATAACAAATCAATCCTGGATCGATCACTTCTCAAAACTGCTTTCCTCGATGGACAAGGAGGCTGCTCGAGGTTTCTCCACAGATACAGTAAACCTACCGGAGTGGCCACCGGTGAATGAGGAGGAAATTATACCACTCATCCAAGATCTGAAACTGGGTAAAGCAGCTGGCGTAGATGCCATCCCAGCTGACTGGATCAAAGCTGATATGTCCTTTTGGTCCCCACGTCTAAGCAACTTGTTTACTGCTGTTAATGCAACTGGGCTTTTCCCCAAAGCATGGCTAAAGTCCATAATTGTACCTATCTATAAGAAGGGTGACCCCCATAATCCAGCTAACTATCGGCCGATCAGTCTACTGTCGATTGTTGGTAAGCTCTATGCCAAATACCTGTTGAACAAGGTAAACCTGTGGATTCATCAACGGAAGATCATTCGGCCGGAGCAGATAGGTTTTAGGAGGGGCAAATCAACAATCGACCATGGACTCATATTAAAACACTTGGCCACCAAATATGTCATCAATTTAAATTCCAAACTGTATGTGGCCTTTCTTGATCTTAAGTCCGCGTTCGATAGTGTGGATAGAGATTTACTCTGGCACAAATTACAAAATCTTGGGATAGATAATAGATTATTATATCTTATTAAAGGCCTCTATTCCAATAACCTGTGCCAAGTGCGTACCTCTCAGCAGGGGAGTCTAACAGAGGAATTTATTTCCAACAAGGGGGTCAAACAGGGTTGTTTGTTGGCCCCGATCTTGTTTAATATCTTCTTGAACGACCTGGCTCCCTGTTTAGATATCCCTGAAGGACACCCCCCAAAATTAGGTAATCGCCATGTTTCGATCCTTCTTTACGCTGATGATGCGGTGATCTTATCCCGCACCCAAATCGGCCTTAAAAGGTTGCTCAACAAAAGTCTCGAGTATCTCATAGGAAATAAGTTACAACTAAACTATGAGAAATCTAAAATCCTTGTATTCACTAAATCATGGAAGCCAAGGAAATGGAGGCTTAACAACATGGAGCTGGAGCAAGTTAAATCATATAAGTACCTCGGTTTCCATTTCACTTACAATTTGTCCTGGAAGGTACAACGCAATTATGTGTGTAAGGCCGCCTCTTTATCTGCCCAGGCAATTTGTAGTTTTTTTTTCACCAAAGGGGGCTTATATATACCTGCGGCCATAAAAATATTCACAGCCAAATGTCTAGCTCTCATTCTGTATGGCATTCCGTTATGGATCCGAGACTTTAACCATTCGGTTGAACATGTGCAAGCTTCCTTCCTCAGGAAGATTTTTGGTATGCCAAGTTGCGTTCCATATGCAGTTCTGTGCCTAGAATCTGGCCTAAGAACAATTGAAACTGTTGCCTGGATACGGGTCACAAAGCTGTGGCTCTCTGTGTTTTACTCAAACACAGATAATGACCTGATTCAGTGTATGCTTGCGGATACTTACTTTTCAGCTGAGCCCTGGGCAGCCAAACTTGTTGAACTGGGGATAGATACTGAACTGATAGGCTCGATATCCCAGGCAGAAGCCTTTAGATCCATCAAGGGGAAATTATTAGAATTGCAGGACCGAAACTTACTGCAGAGGGCCAACACTCGTTGTTCACCGCTTTCTTTTCAATTAAGAACAATTGGTGGGCAAGTTCCACCCTATTTGTACATCTTGGATATCCCTATAAGACGCAGGGCTATAACGTTGGCTCGCTGCAATGTATTACCCTCAGAAGTCCTGTGGGGTCGTTTTAAAGGTGTACCCTACGCTGATAGGTCCTGCCCCTGCCAGCTGGGCAGTATTGAAACTGTAGAGCATTTAATCTTCTATTGCCCATTACATTCCAAGAGCAGAGAGAAATATTTCCAACCTCTTATGACTAAGTTGGGCGCGGCTAGTAAAGAGGTGACCCTGAATTTCTTACTTGACTCTGAGGATCCTGCTGTGCTTAACCAACTGGCTCTTTTTCTAGTGCATATCATTAAAACAAATAACCAGCGTTTCAATGGTCCCACTGAACAGGTGTTTTAGCTGCAAGGACTTAAGATATGGTTATTGAAAATTTTACCTGTGTTGTTTGTTCCGATGTTTGTTGTATGCCAATTAAAGGTTTAATAAAATAAAAAAAATGAGGTATCCACGGTGGGGTCTGGAATGGAACCCCAGAGGATACTGGGTGGGCCTTTGGCCTGATCCAGCAGGGCTCTTTTTATGTTCTTCTTATGTTCTTATGTATCTCTGAATGAGCAGATCACAGGAAAGGAAACACCCAGAGCAGGTTCTGAGGGGCAGGGAGACATCTCCGACCCCCAGAAAGCCGTCTAAGGCTGTGGTTCTCAAACATTTTGCACCTGGACCCACTTTTTAGAATGGCAATTTTGTCAGGAGCCACCAGAAGTGATGTCATGGCCAGAAGTGCCATCATCAAGCAGGAAGTGCCATCACTGTGACATAATCAAATGACACTCCTGGAATGCAAACTGGCATTCTTGAACTGCAGCAATTGTCCACCATGAAACATCCCTGACAGAAAGCAAAATTAGGTCAAAATATTATGTAAAAGCATTGAACTAAAAACAAATCTTTTTATTTTTATTGAAAATTGTACAAACAGTGAATGGCCCTACAAAGGCAAGCATTCACTGGCACACACACCCCAGCCCGAAATGACCTGCTCAAAAGTTCCCGAGTTGCACTCTGGTTGCTGCTTGGAGCATCACGAAACTGCTGCTTATTACTTCCACATTTCATTAAAGTCGCTCATTAAAGTCGCCCACATTCCATTAAAGCATGCACTGTGAACAATGAACAAGTGTGTTCGTAATTCAAACAAACTTCCTCCTATTTCTCCTCCTGATCCCTTGCTGAAAACTAGTTGTGGATTCCTCAAAACTGTGTCAAAAATGAATAAAAGTGGTGTTATTTTTGTGAAATTGATCTAAATTTGTGCCAAACTGTCAACAATAAGCAAAAGCAATGTTTTTTCATGCTAAATTTTGTTTTATGCAGTGTTTTCAGTAGTAATTTTCATTATTTAGCATTCTGTGTTGATCACAGGAAAAAAAACACCCCTAGCAATGGGTCTATGATAAGATTTTTTTTTTTTTTGGCTACAGTGGAAACCATAATCCATACAAGTCTGACCAGAAAGAATGAGCTACTCAAGTTGTGTCTCTTTGCCTCTTGTGCCTCTATCCTTTCGCTTCCATTCTCCAGCAGTAGA
>JAJKFI010000038.1:7136130-7182873 GCA_029204185.1 Lerista edwardsae
ACCGTGCTAACGCTCAGAACTGCACCTTCCATTGTGCTGTCATTTTATATCTCCAAAGATGCACTTAACGAAATATACTTGAGTCTGATACATCCTGTCTCCCACACAGGCACATATCAATTAATTGCTTAATCTGCTCCTGTGTCTAACAACCACAGGGTCCCCAACCCAGTCCCACAGAGATGCATATCAACTAATTGCATAGGGCACATCCTGGTACCTTTAACTTGCTTTGTATAGAACCTTAATTAGTCAGCCAATATATGCAAGCTAAAGTGGGACCAAAGAAAACAGATCTTTGCCTTAGTAATTGCTTTGGACAGTGAACTTTTGGATAATTCACATTTTCTTCAGTATTTTTTGGTTGTTGTAAAGAGGTGGGTTCTAGTCCAGTTGGCAAAGTGCAGGAATCAGAGCCAAAGTGGTGAGGCATCAATTACATTGTTTGGCCCATGCATTTTTTAAAAAAGTAAATAGCCAAACGAGGCCTGACCTGGATCAGGATCAGAGCATTGGGAGGAGGAATTTCACACTTTGCCCCAACCACCAGATAAATTAGCTAAGATGTTTGCTGGAACAACTAACAAGTGTTGGAAATGTAATGACTCAGTGGGTACTTTGTATCACATGGGGTGGATTTGCCCCAAGGCAAAAGGGTTTTGGGAAGGGGTTCCTGCCAAATCAATGTTGAAATGTATAATCCCCTTTGAACTGGAATTGCTTCTCTTAAATATTGTACCAGTCTCTTTCAATAAGGATATTAGACACATTTTGATTCATACAAATACAGCAGCTAGACTTTTTATATGCACAGATGTGGAAAAATGTGGAGATACCTAAAGTAGGGATGCTGATAGGGAAAATCTATGAAATGGTTGAAATGGACATTTTGACAGAAAGAATGAAAGATGGAAAAATAGAAATAAAAGTATCTGGAAACCTTTTTATGAATGGCTGGAGGAACAAAAATGAAGATGAAAATGAAGGACGTGCTTAGATTTAGGTAGAAGCAGAATTTTTTGATATATTCAATTATACAGGGGGCAATAATGTATCAAGTTAGATATGCAATTATTGAAAGTAGAATGCTGTTACCCAACGCGTACCTAATGTATCTTCCTATGTATCCTTACCCCTGTGTCTTTCCTTATGTTTTCCATACCCATATCTGAAATAAAAATTTACATTTTTTTTGTTTTTTTAAAAAAACACTTTGCCCCAACCACCGTCCCAATCCAAATAACTCCCATGCAGCTTTTTTTGTCTCAGGAGGGAAGCTACCATTGGTGCCTTTGGATGCAATCCTAACTAACTTTCCAGCACCGACATTGCTGTGCTGATGGGGCATGTGCTGCATCCTGCAGTTGAGGGGCAGTCAAAGAGGCCTCCTCAAGATAAGGGAATGTTTGTTCCCTTACCTCGGCGCTGTATTGCCCTTACCTGGAGCTGGAAAGTTGCTTATGATTGCATCCTATATTATGTCTAGTGTAGCTCGAAATCGAGCAATAATACACTGAACACATGGAGATTAAACTATCAGCAGAATTAATTGTGTTAAAGGGGGGAAAGTCAATACAATAGAAAGAAGGCAGATGTTGAGTATTTTTGTATATCTGCTTATGGGGTGATTAAAGGGCTGTCATGTTCACAAAGTGTGTTTTCTACCTTTTTGAGTGAATTTGCCAATGTTGTGAATTTGTAAATAAAAAGGATTCTACAAACACTACCACAAGTCTTCAGTATTCTCTTCTTATAAAGAACTCTTCAAAAAGTTTTGTCTCCAAAGCGTCTTACTGCTTGAATCTGCCTCTCAGTAGAGGTCAGGGGGTCAGGCCCTTCCGTGTGTCTCACCCCTATCAAAGGGAAGTGGTGTTCTCTGATGCATCACCCAAGGTGTGGAACTCTCAGACCCGGGAGGGTCTTGCCTCCCCCTTGTTACTACTTTCTCCCACTGCAGTGGTTGGCCTGGCTATTGTGTGATTCTTTTCCTCCCTCCTTGGAATGCAGTTATTCTTGGGCAGCAGATTTAGTCGAGAGGGTCAATGCCTCCGTTTGCCTGAAGATAAGAGCTGAAGATCTGAAGGTCGCCAGTTCGCGGAAGTCTCTGTGAGCGGCAGACCTTGTTAATTGCGACTGATTAACAGCTGAGCTTCGGCTGCCTTGTGTGAGGGGGCGTTGTGCCAAAGTTCAGCTGCTTCTCTGGTGGGAGCAGGGAAGCCGTTTATCAGCCAGCAAGAAGACAAACGCGCCGAAGAATAGATGCTTTTGAGTTATGGTGTTGGAGAAGACTCTTGAGAGTCCCCTGGACTGCAAGGAGATCCAATCGGTCAATCCTCCAGGAAGTCAAGCCTGATTGCTCCCTGGAAGGACAAATCCTGAAGCTGAAGCTCAAGTACTTTGGCCACCTCATGAGAAGAGAGGACTCTTTAGAAAAGACCCTCATGCTGGGAAAGATAGAAGGCAAAAGGAGAAGGGGGCGGCAGAGGATGAGATGGTTAGATAGTGTCACCAAAGCGATGAACATGAAATTGGGTGAACTCCGGAAGCTAGTGGAGGACAGGGAGGCCTGGCGTGCTGTGGTCCATGGGGTCGCAAAGAGTTGGACACGACTTAGCAACTGAACAACAACAACAAGAAGACAAACGGGTGGCCAGAAAGAAGGACTAAATCCAGAAAGATACATCTGTATGTGTGTAGTTCTTGAAAGATAGAACATTTCTGTATAAATTGTAAAAACCTTCGGGTTTCTGAATAAAGTCTGCCTATGTAAACCGCCTTGAGTTACAGTCACTAGAGAAATCTGGTGACCTAAGAAAGGCGGTATATAAATCCAAGTATTATTATTATTTATTATTATTCAATGTGCTGCTGGTTCTTTTGCTGCGTCTGTCGCTGTTAACCGTCTTTCAATTGGATCGGTTAGTTACCCTGTGCTTTACTTTGGAGCGGAAAAGTGGGCAAAAGAATCTCCAAATGGCTGCTGCTGTTTGAGAATGGGAATTCCTGGTTCGATGGGAGTCTCTTTCTGAGATCTGTCAAGCAGAAAATGTTTGGCTGCTACTTTGGATTCTAGATCAAGGTGGAAAGAATACAAGCGATTTGGAAATCACCTGACTGAGCAGCCAGGCAAGCAGGCAGCAGAGGACAAATGGGACACAAAGAACTCTAGTTTGTGTGGGGTGCAGCTGGGGATGGGGAAACATAGATGACGGGATTTATTTATTATTCATATTCTAATTTTTCTCTGCTCGTATTTCTGCAACTGCTGGAAATAAGGATTTTCTCCGTTATTTCGTGACTTGGGAGCTCTCTCCGTGACATTGACTCTGTCTTTGAGATGGGGAGCACCCTCTAGTGGCCAAGGACATCACCACACCTTTCCGCAGCTGGCAGGCGCAGCTCCAGCACTGCAGGGTTTAGTATGCTGATGTTACCGTAGTTTCAACCAGCTTTTCATTTGTAAATACCACAGTACACTCTCTCTCTCTCTCTCTCTCTGTGTGTGTGTGCATGTGCGTGCATGTGTTCTGTTCTCCAGGTGGAGAGGAATCTGGAGAGCAAGAACCTGGAAAAGAAACTTTATAGTGTACCTATTTCTAATCTCTTTTTAATGCATACCGGGTCTTGCTCTTTTAAGACACTTCCTTACCTAACTTCAGATTTGCTTTCAGCAATGTACATTAGGTGTGTGATATTATCAGTACCAAGCTGTCTGAGGGCAGCTCATCTCCATCAGTCATTTCAGGGATCACACATGCTCTTGGGCTGTCTTTCATCTGAGGGACACTTCGCACAAAACGAAATTAGCATAACAAAATCTTGCATGCAAGTCTTGCGTGTAACACTTGTGAAATACATCTACATGTGCATCAGATCACCCCCCACGATGATCTGAACGTAGAATTCAGACATTCTCACAAAAATCCAGTTTGTGTTTTCCACTTGTTTTCCATATGTGCTTTAACAAATACTACTGCCCCCCCCCCACACACATGATATTAACTCTTTTCATGCACACTGAATACGGCTGAATCCACTGCAGAATGTGCAGGAGTTCAGCTCAGGTTTCCTTTCTCCTTCCCTTAAGTGGATTCAGCAGACTGAGGGGATAGTCTTTGCCTGCCTGTCTCAATCTACATCAGTTAGCATGTTTTACCAGGTACAGTCGCATCCTGGTCTTGGGATGACAACTTCGTTTTGTTGGAACAGACTGTACCGTCAGTTTCATGTACTGGCAAAAAGCATAGGTCGTCTTCTGATTCCATTTATGTAGTCATGGCACTTATGGGGGGCTCTGGAATGGATGATGAGCTGCGCGGACCTGGCCACAGTGACCCATGCCCTAGTGACATCTAGATTAGATTATTGCAATGCGCTCTACGTGGGGCTGCCTTTGAAGACGGTCCGGAAATTACAACTAGTACAGAACGCGGCTGCTCGGGTGGTTGCTGGGGCACATCGGTTTGACTCTGTTGAGCCGTTGCTTCGGCGACTACACTGGCTGCCGGTTCTGTTCCGGGCCAAATTCAAAGTGCTGGTTTTGACCTTTAAAGCCCTTTACGGCTCGGGCCCAGGGTATTTGAGGGACCGCCTCCTCCCATATAATCCTATCTGTACTCTGAGGTCATCTGGGGGGGCCCTTTTGACTGTGCCACCACCAGGAGAGGTGAGAGGGGTGGCGGCCAGTAGGAGAGACTTCTTGGCGGTGGCCCCCCAACTTTGGAATACCCTCCCCTTAGAGTTAAGAACTGCTCCCTCTTTGGCGGTATTTCGGCGGGGGCTGAAGACCTTTTTGTTTCAGCAGGCTTTTAGTTGCTGACAGGCTGGCTGGCTTTTTTGCATCCTTTTTATATCTCTGTACATTTTATGATCCATGGGATTGGCTTGTTGTATGTTTTATTTTTAATATTGCTTTTAATTATTGTCTTTTAATTGATGGAATTATTTTATTGTGTTTTAAATTTTGTAATGCCGCCTTGAGTGCCTTCGGGCAGAAAGGCGGGGTAGAAATTTAATTAATAATAATGATGATGATGATAATGATGATGATGGCCGGTCAACTGGAGCTGAATTCAGATAAGATGGAAGCCGTGATAGATGATGGCTCCTCCATCAACTGGGAGAGGATGGGAGCACCTGCCTTGTCCTTCTTGAGTTGTGGCTGTGCTTGAATAATCAAGCCAGGGTTGTTGTGATAGATGATTTTCTACTGTTCCAGCTGAGGAGAAGTTTTTCTTCTGGATTTGGCACTAGCAAACGCTACTTATGCCTTCTGCAGCCTAAAGGCAGTTTTAATTGCTCTGTATGAAGCTGCCTTTCACAGACAATCAGAGACTGCAGCTGATGGATTGTATTTAAACACCAACAAACACAGACGTATTTGCCCCAGATCACACCCACAGTGGAAGTGGGAAGCCAACCATGCAAGCTGCACAGATCACGGCGCTCCTGAGATGGTCCCTGTGAGCTCTATGGCTGAGGCCATGAAAGTGGCCATGAAAACAGAAGATCAGGGGCATGAAAATAGCATATCCATCCCAAGCATCATTTCCCTGGGCCCTATAAGAACTGGTAACATGGACCCTCTCCAGATTTGTCAGTTTTTAAGATTAGTGTCCTATCATTTCTCCTTTCTTACATTCCTTTGTTTCTGGTGCCCAATTTGTATTTCTAGCCAGACGTGACAGTATTACATCTGTGTGCATTAATTACATGCAAGTGACAAATGCCCTTCAGACACAGCTCCCTTTCATTCACATCTAGTGTCAGTTCTTCTATGTGCTCCAGACCAGAGGCCCAAGTAATTTATTCATGCATATTCTGAAGCCTTTAAATCCTATCGGCTGCACAAATTCCCACTGTACCTGGGATTTCAATGTTCCTGTTTATTATGGTGCTTGTGTCTCCCATCTGCTGGCACACCATATGGGTTCTTCCTGGAATGACCAGTGGGGAAGTAAGGAACTCTGGGATTTGTAGTTCTTGAAAGTTGCATAGGGTGGCACATTGCTCTGCCTCTCAAACGTGTATGAGAGTTCCCAAACCAGTCTCTCTCTCTCTCTCTCTCTCTCTCTCTCTCTCTCTCTCCTCCCCATCTCTATTGTTTTTATCATTCAGATTTCTAACCCACTGTTCCTCCAAGAAGCTCAGGGGCATACAAGGTCATCTCCCTGTCATATTATACTCATAATAGCCCTGTGAAATATATTGGAGAGAGAGCTACTGCTCTAAGGTCATCCAGGGGGCTTCATGGATGTATGGGGGAATTTGGACTAAGGGGTCTCAGCACTCTAACCACTACACCACACTGGATCTAGACCACTTGGGCTGGCAGCTCACTCACAGTGCTTCATGTTTCATTCTCGCACTGCTTCTGAGTGATTCCAGTAGATCTTACAAGATCTGCACAGCTGCATAGATACAGGAAGAAAACCTTGCATGAACACACTGAAGCATGGTCTATAATTTAGCTTCACCCTTTTCATGATAGTGGACTTGAAGCCCAGGCCACCCTCCTTGCCAGGCCTAGCTAAAAGGTAGTGGTGCCACAGCTATGAAATTCTCTTCCTTATGGGCTAAGAACAGCTTCCTCATTAAAAGTACTCTGGCAGGGACTGAAGACATTCTTATTTTAGCTAGCATTTTAGGGTGAGTGGGGAATGCATTTTTATTCTCACTGCCTGTGGCTTTTTGGCTGTATTACTTTGGAGGCTTGCTTTTAGTAGTTTATATTAATTTCTGTTCTGCTCTGTGCTGCTATGGTGATTTATGGGATATGCACTGATCCTTAGGAATTTTATTGGTTATTTACAGTGTTTTATTATGTATATGATAGTGTTTTTTATTGTTTTAATGAATTTGAATTTGTTAGCCACCTTGAGCTGTGAACAGGCAGAATATAAATTTGTTAAATAAGTAAATAAAGTGTCCTTTGAGAATCTATGCTCAAGTCCTGCTTTATAGCCTTTAACCTTTCATGTTGCATAAAACAATGATGTTCCAACCGGGCAGTTCTGGCCACAGGCCGGGGGTTGTTTTTGGATATCAGAGTACAGGATATGCTCAGTCCAGAGTGAGGATGCAAAGGCACTTTATTTCTTCTAAGTCTAAAACAAAGCTCGTATCACCCAGCAAAGCAAAACTTACAACGTGTTATCAGGTGGGCTCAGAGCGACGCGGCAACACGCTGGTGTCCAAAGTCAAGTCGCTTTTTTAACCTAAGTTACAGCAAGCTTACATAGGCTAGGTGCTTGCTTATCAGGAAATCAGTTTTGCTAACTGGAAAAAACAAGCTATTTAACAGCACAATTATATATGACAAACTACTATGTGGGTCTCATCCAGAGGTGTTTCTACAGGGAGGGCAAAGCTCTAAGTTTTGCAAGAAGCCTTACCCTGTCATGTAAATCCCTCCTCTCCCTTACTGCTGTAGCCAGTAAGCAAGGCCAAGATGTTGCTGTTCCCTGTGAGGATTGGCTAAAACGGTGCAGGAGAGGAGTGATTTCCACTGCAAGGTAAGGCTTCTTGCAGAACTTAGAGCTTTGCCCTCCCTGTAGAAACGCCACTGGTCTCATCATCAAGAAACCTTTAACAGGTGGGAGATGTTCCTCTCATTAGAAGACCTCTTGTTGTGCACCTGTGATAGAGAAAGGCATCTTATCACTCGCATGCCATAGATAAGGGAGGTCAACAGGAGATGTTCCTCTCTTTAGGGAGGAGGGCATCTAGCTTAATTGGTACACATACAGCATAAACATAATTCGGGGCTTTGAAGTGGACAGCAACTTATCACCCCATTCTCATAATACCGGCCAAGGGCAGAGGCTAAAGTCTTTGTTTTTGAGTCCAGCTTCTCTTGCTGCTCGTGGGAACTGCTCAGTGTGCACGCAGGCAGCTCCCCCACTTCTGAGAGACGCACAGAAAATTGCTGACAGGCACATAAGGTGCTTAGGCCTTGGCCGGTTGTTACAGATGACAATACAGACCTTATAAAATATATAAAATACAAAAATACAGGCTCACCGGTAAGCTGCCAAATATTGTCTACAAGCTGTTAAACAGCATTGTTATCTCAATAAGGGGGCTGCCCCAAGACTACTTTAACAGTTATGGACTCATAGGGCTGACCCTACGAGCTTTGGGGCCCAATGCAAAACATTTTTGCAGGATGCCCACCTTATAATGCAGCACCTCAGAAAATAAAAAAAAACCCATAAACATTAGTAACAGTTACACTTTTAAACCACTGAATCTGACCTGATACTAATTTGGCAGACCAAGGCACCTCTATGTGCACTGCAAGTCCAAGAAATCTTCTCAAAGATTCATTTACTGAACATCGCCCTTTTTGAGCTCTGCAGAAGACAGGCAGCCGAGACACAATTGCTGCCGGGAGTGGGAGCTTTGAGGGGTGCGAGGAGGCTCATCCATTATCAATCACTGACATTATTAATCCCACTTGGGCCCTCCCTTTCCCCAGTGTGCGCAGGGGGATATTCCGGACTGGACGCAATCACATTTTAGCCTCACAACGACCCTGTGAGATAAGTTAGAACAAGAATGCCTGGTCCCTTCCTTCACTGTACAAGTTGGTGTCTTTTACAGTCGTGGTGAAGAGATTGAGCTGCAAATGACGATTTCCTCAGGCCAAATCTTACCTCTGCCGTGCACTTCCTTGGTGGTGTTAGGCAAGCCTCTGCCTCAGCTTCACAGCTGTAATGTGGGGGTCATAATACAGGTACCTTTTTCCCATACAGGGGTGTTATAAGAATAGCAAGACAAGATGTGTGAAGTGATTTGGACACTCAAAAGCAGGATACAAATGTTAACTATCAGTACAGATTATCTGAACATTGGAGGTTGGATGGATTCATATTTCAAACCGAGGGATTAACAATGATGTGTTATTTCCCCAGCATTCTTACCTCTTATTCATAACCCTGCTCTGAAAGATGAGACTTGGTTTATTTATTTATTTATTTATTTATTTATTTATTTATTTAATACCCCGCCTTTCTGCCCATTGGCGCACAAGGCGGCTTACAACAAAAAAAAAGAACAGTTTTAAAGAACAGATTCCAATGTGCTGGTTATCAGGAGAAAGTTTAGGAAATTGTGGAGGAATTATAAAAATTTCCAAGGCAGTGGTTCTCAAACTTTATACCACCAGGACTCACTTTTTAGAATGGCATTAGTGGCAGGACCCACCAGAAGTGATGTCATTAATCCTGGAAGTGATGTCATAGCCAGAAGTGACATAATCAAACAGGAAAGGCCAAAATTGTGACATTTAATTATAAACTTATAATGACACTCTTGGGATGCAAACTGGCATTCTTGGACTGCAGCCAGCGATGAACAGAGGCCCAAGCGCGCCCATGGCTGGCGCCGAAACCGCGCCCCCAGGACGTTGCCCCGCCCCATGCGTTGCTCTGACACACCTCCCTGCGCCCGGAAACGCTCCATTTCGGAGCGTAACGGGCCAGGGAGGGTGGGCAGGCCGAAGGGCGCGCTGTTTTGCGCGCGGACTGCGCACAATGGCTCCCCGCCACCCCGCCACTGCCTGGCGCCCATGGCTCGTGTCACCCGGGCTACAGGTCAGATATGCGGCTGACTGCAGCAATTGCACAGCCATAAAACCTCCCTGACAGAAAATGGGGTTTGGACAAAATATGTTGTGAAAGCACAGAACTAAAACTAACATTAAAAAAACCTTTCACTTGAAAATTCAAACTGTTAACACTCACAAAAGGAATATAGCAAGGGTAAAGTTTACAGCTTCCAAGATGGCAGCTCTAAGCTTTCTGCAACCCATTTGACATCAGGTTGTAACCTACCAAGTGGGCCCTGACCCACAGTTTGAGAAACACTGTTCCAAGGGAAAAGTGTGACTTTCTTCTGTGTATGTCTAGTTATACTTTCATCCTGAGAAATTCATGACAGAAGTGTGGAATGTGAAACAGGTCTAGTAGGGCTTCTGGCCTTGCTTTCCAATAGGCAGAACTAGTAAATCCAAAACTCTGCCCTGCAACTATACTTTGGGGGTCTAGCTCCAGTTGCCTCTCTCCTGTCTCACCAACCTGCTAAATACTTGTAGGTCCCTAGACTCTCTTGACCTGTATTGAAAAGGTTTTTTTTTATAGCTAAATCACACAAGTGAAAAAGCCCCACTCCCTGAGGAGAACTTGGTGAAAAGTATTCAGCGACTTCCCAGTGTAATTGGCGTGTTGTGTTTCCCCAGGAGGCCAGCTTGATGCTCTCAATAGCCTTTTCTGCCCCTGAGACGGCCGTACATTCTGTATGTGGTATTATGAACCTTCTGAGAGTGAGCTGCTCTAACCTGGCGGAGGAAATGGAGAGGGTTTCAAGCAGCACCTGCCACCTACTCCCCATCCCTCCAAAACCTTTCCAAGCAGAAAGGGCTGCCCCTGGAGGGGAAAAAGTACTCCATAAATAAAATAAATAATCTCTTCTGTCTCTCTCAATCAGCCCAAGGAGCAGTGAATGGTCCTGGGCGACCAGCTTGCCTTAAAAATGGCTTTTAAACTGAGGTTGCCCTCATCATGATCACCCAGCTCTCCCTGGGAGAGCAATCTCTTCTTTGGATGCGCACGCACACACATGCTTATTTCTATGTCTGTTTCTCTACATTTCAAAAAACCTTATTTGATTTGGCCAGGTTGGAGATTTTGGGGGGCAAAGAGGACACCGTTGCTCCATTGGGGTGCAGGGATTACAGTGTTCAGCTGGGACTAGGGAGTAGGGTTGCAAATCAATCAATCAATCAATCAATCAATCAATCAATCAATCAGTAGTATTTATATACTGCTTTTCACCACAAAGTTCACAAAGCGGTTTACAGGCAAATCTATATATATAAAAAAGAGCCTGGGTGTGTATGTATGTGTGTGTGTGTGTATGTACGTATGTATGTCTCGCATAGGCTCCGCAACGCCTGGAGCGATCGGCACGAAACTCGGCACGCATACATCTTGCGGCCTGGCGACAAACACTGTGGGGGTCGGGGCCCCCTAGCGCCCCCGGGGGTGGGGGTACGCGGGGGTCCCCGCTTGAAAACGGTCAAAGACGGCCAAAATCGGCGTCAAATCCACAGTTTCCGGGGTCGCCGAGATGAGCGACGACGCTCCCGACACCATAAGAGTCCGGGTTCAGCCCCCCCTCGACGTGGGGGGCAAGAAGGGGTGCGAAACAAGACGTCCGCCATGCCCCGCTGTGACGCCTGGACCGATTGGCGCCACACTCGGCATGCGGAAGCCTAGTGGCCTGGCGACAAACACTGCGGGAGTCGTGCCCCCCTAGCGCCCCTGGGGGTGGGGGTACGCGGGGGTACCTGCGTGAAAACGGTCAAAACTGGCCAATATCGGCATCAAATCCACAGTTTCCAGGGTCGCCGAGATGAGCGGTGCCGCTCCCGATGCCGTTGGAGTCCGGGATCAGCCCCCCCTCAACGTGGGGGGCAAGAAGGGGTGCGAAAGAAGATGTCCGCCATGCCCTGCCGGAACTCCCGGACCGATTGGCGCCAGACGCAGCGTGCGGAAGCCTAGCGGCCTGGCCACAAACACTGCGGGGGTCGGGCCCCCCTAGAGCCCCTGGGGGTGGGGGTACGCGGGGGTCCCCAAGTGAAAACGCTCAAAAATTGCCCATATCGGCATCAAATCCGCAGTTTCCGGGGTCGCTGAGATGAGCGGCAACGCCCCCGATGCCGTCGGAGTCCGGGTTCAGCCCTCCCTCGAAATGGGGGGCGAGAAGGGGTGCGAAACACAATGTCCACCATGCCCCGCTGTGACACCTGGACCGATTGGCACCACACGCGGAATGCAGAAGTATCGAGTCCGTAGTTTCCGGGGTCGCCGGGACGAGTGGCGACACTCCCGATGCCGCTGGAGTCCGGGTTTGGGGCCCCCTCAGCATGGGGGGCCAGAAGGGGTGCAAAACAAAAAGTCCGCCATGCCGTGCTGGAACGCCTGGAGCAACGTGCACCAACCCCGGCACGCACGTGCATTGCGGCCTGGCGACAAACACTGCGGGGGTTGTGGCCCCCTAGCACCCCCGGGGGCAGGGGTGCACAGGGGCCCCTGTGTGAAAATGGTCGAAAATGGCCAAAATCGGCATCAAATCCGTAGTTTCCATGGTCGCTGGGACGAGCGACAACGGTATCAACGCCATCAGAGTCCGGGTCTGCCCCCCCCAGCGTAGGGGGTGAGAAGGTGTGCGAAACACGATGTCTGCCATGCCGTGCTGGAACGCCTGGAGTGATGCGCACCAAACTTGGCATGCGCGTGCGTTGCGGCCTGGCGACGGACACTCCGGGGTTCAGGCCCCCTAGCGCCCTGGGGGTGGGTGGGCTGCCCCAGGGCCCCTGTATGAAAACGGTCAAAACTCCCCCCTCGACATGGGGGGCAAGAAGGGGTGCAAAACGAGACATCCGCCATGCCCCACTGAGACACCTGGAGTGATTGGCGCCAGACTTGGCATGCGTATGCCTTGCGGCCTGGCGACAAACACTGCGGGGGTCAAACCCCGCTAGCACCCCTGGGGGTTGGGGTACATGGGGTTCCCGTGAGAAGATGGTCGAAAATGGCTGAAAACGGCATTGAATCCATAGTTCCCGGGCTCACGGGGGCGAGTGGCAACACTCCCGACACTGTTGGAGTCCGGGTTCGGCCCCCCCTTGGCGTGGTGGGCAAGAAGGGGTGCGAAACACAACCTCCGCCATGCCCTGCTGGCATGCCTGAATCGATCGACACGAAACCTGGCATGCATACACCTTGCAGCCTGGTGACAAACACTGCGGGGGGCAGACCGCCTTAGTGCCCCCAGGGGTGGGGGACGTGGGGGTCTCCACATGAAAATGGTCAAAAATGGCTGAAATCCGCATCGAGTCCGTAGTTCCCGGGGTCGCCGAGACGAGCGGCGACACTCCCGACACAGTTGGAGTCCGGGTTCAGGCTCCCCTCAGCGTGGAAGGCGAGAAGGGATGCAAAACGAAATGTCTGCCATGCCATGCTGGAATGCCTGGAGCGATGCGCACCAAACCTGGCAAGCGCGTGGCAACAAACACTGTGGGGGTCAGGCCCCCCCAGCCCCCCAGGGGTGGGGGTATGCACAGGGCCCTGCAGAAATCGGTTGAAAACAGCCGTAATTGGTGTTGAATCTGTAGTTTCCGGAGTCGCCGAGGTGAGTGGCGATGCTCCCGATGCCATGGGAGTCTGGGTTCGGGACCGCCTCAGCGTGGGGGCGGGAATGGGTGCGAAACAAGATGTCTGCTATGTCCCGCTGCAACGCCTGGAGCGATTGGCGCCAGACTCGGCACGCGCATGCCTTGAGGCCCGGTGACAAAAACTGCAGGGGTCAGGCTCCACTACCGCCCGCAGGGGTGGGGTGCACGGGGCCCGCTGCATGAGAATGGCCAAGAACGGATGAAATCGGTGTCGCCGAGGCCTGAGGCAGAGGGCCAAGGCAGGGGGCGAGGCAGGGGGCCTGAAGTGAAGACGGCCGAAAGCGGGCGAAATTGGCATCGAGTCCATAGTTTCCGGGGTTGCGAGGCGCCCGGTGACGCTCCCGACGTGGTTGGAGTCCGGGTTCGGCCCCTGTCGGCGTGGGGGGCGAGAAGGGTGCAAAACTCATAAACTCTGGAAGATCATTTTGTTACCCGGGCAACGCCGGGTAACAAAAAGCTAGTAGTAATAATAAAGTTAAATGACTCCCCTGTCCCAAAAGGGCTCACAGTCTAAAAAAAATGCAGAACACCACCAGCAACCACCACCAGACAAGACATTGCGCAGGGGTGAAGAGGGACAATTACTCTCCCCTTGCTAAAAATAAGAGGAACACCACTTGGAAAAGTGCCTCTTGCCCAGTTAGCAGGGGTTAAAGCCTCCCGGACTGTCCTAGAATCTCCAGGAATCAAGATCTCCAGGTGACAGTTGAAAGCGATCCTGGAGATATTCACAGGTCCACCTTTGCATAACGACATTATGGGCTCAATCCTATTTGGCATGTTGGGTCGGCACAATGTGCTTGTGCTGGCCCAACGTCACTAGTAACGACCAGCGCTCCCGCATCAGTGCTAGTGCCGTTGGGGCCCTACAAGCAGCAGCGTCGGACCAATGGTGCAGGGCAGAGGCTCTGCAGCATTGCTCCTGCACCAGCTGAACTCAGTTGGCGTAAGAGCGGTTCTGGGCATGTGGAGGGCATAAGAACATAAGAAGAGCCCTGCTGGATCAGGCCAAAGGCCCATCTAGTCCAGCTTCCTGTATCTCACAGCGGCCCCACCAGGTGCCCCAGGGAGGCATGAGACCACAAGATGCTTGGATCCTGTTGCCACTCCCTTGCACCCAGTACTCTGAAATAGCCTACTACTAATGTAAGGAGGTTACAACCCATCATTGCCTATAGCCCACGATGGACCTTTCCTCCAGAAATCAGTCCAATCCCCTCTGAAAGGCATCTAGACCAGATGCCATCACCACCTCCTGTGGCAAAGATTTCCACAGATTAACTACCCGCTGGGTAAAAAAGTACTTCCTTTTATCTGTTTTAACTCTCCCAACCCTCAATTTTAGCGGATGCCCCCTGGTTCTGGTATTTTGAGAGAGGGAAAAGAACATCCCTCTATCGACTCTCTCCCTTCCGTGCATTATTTTGTATGTCTCAATCATGTCCCCCCTCAGGCGCCTTTTTTCTAGACTGAAGAGCCCCAAACGCTGCAGTCTTTCTTCATAAGGGAGGTGCCCCAGCCCCGTAATCATTTTTGTCGCTCTCTTCTGCACCTTTTCCAGCTCCACTATGTCCTTTTTGAGGTGCGGCGACCAGAACTGTACACAATATTCCAGATGCGGCCTTACCATCGATTTGTACAATGGCATACCAATGTTGGCTGTTTTATTCTCAACCCCTTTTTTAATGACCCCAGGTGAGCAGGCAGGTGGAACTGGGCGGGGGAGGCTGGCCAGGGGAGGGGACCAGGGGAGGGGGGCAGAAATGGGATGCGACCTGTAGGCCACATCCAAGCCTCCGTCCCCAGGCCGTGTGGCCCCTATTCGGGCTGCGTGGCCTCCTTGGCTCTGTGCCTGCTATTTAGCAAGCACAGACCCCAGGAAACCATAGTGGAGGCTGAAGGCTCCCCCAGGGCAGGGACGTGAACATGCCCTTGCCCCGGGGAAGCTCCAGAGCGCACCTAAGGTGTGCTGGATATGGCGTGGGCCCACTGGCCTTGCCACTCCAGCACAGCTTCGGATTGCGCTCTAAGTCATGTTTGAGGGGAAAAGCCTTCAGGAATAGCATCAACCAGAGTTGACTGCCCTACCAGGGAGATTTGGGTTCAAATGCCCATTCAGCCATGAGGCCAACTGGCTTACTCTGGGGTGGCAGTCTCTCTCCCAACTGAAGCTGTATGATGTGGTGGTTGTGTGAAGATGAAAATTGAAAGAGGGAGAACTTTGTATGCTTCTGTGCTGGCCTTCTGTGCTGGCAGAAGGGTGGGATCAACATGTAAAATGTAAATAAAATGATTTTAGATCTGTGGGATGTGGCTAGTCAAAGACATCTTGCTGTCTAGTGCAGCTGTGCCGGGGATTTCTGGAGAGGCACTCCCAGAATCCTTTGCAAAATAGATGCTGGGGCAAGCTTCAGATTGTGTGTGACTGTGCATGATCCGAGAATTGTGCCTCTGTGTTCTTTGTAGTGTGGCAGAGGATCCTGAGCACACATCTTGGTGGCATTCTGTTTTACAGGCTCCCTTAAAAATGTTTACCTGAAAACTTAAGTTGCTTATGTACACAGTGGCTAAAAATTCCGTATGCATTTAAGACTGTATAGGAACTTTGTGGCCACTCTGAACTCAGGGCAACCCTATTATCGGTTAGATCTTGGATTTCGTCATTTTTCCCTTAGTTGTAAGAAGGGGAGCCAGGTCTGTAGGTATCCGTACTGCCCAGTCTTGATTTAGTGTGCATTGTACAAGTGCTTTCACGCTACTTTCACCCAGCTCTCTCTCTCTCTCTCTCTCTCTCTCTCTCTCTCTCTCTCTCTCTGTGCGCCAGACCTTAAACATTGCAGCTGCTGTTCTTTGTTCTCTGACTCCCTCTTCTCCTCCAGTGCTCTCCCGGTGGTCTTGTTCTTTTGGTGACCCTTTGGGGCTTTATTGAGGCTGGTATCTCCGCAGCATGTGGAGGCACTACAGAAAGAAGCTGTTCAGTTCAGCTGTTCAGAGGCTCCGACTTACCCTAGCGGCATCCAGGGAATGCCGAGCAGCACGCGTACACTGTGCGTATTTCTCTCCCCTGGGTATTGCAGCATGTAACATATATCATCACCCGTCATTCAGAGACAGCTTTACTCACTGTACAAGTATTAATTAATTAACCCTCACCATGTGCTACCAGGGCAGCATTAAAACCTCATTTCCCTATGAAGGCACTGAGAGGTTAAGTGACTTGTCCTAAACTTCTTATTCAGTAAATTAGATCTAGGAATAGAATGAAGGGCTCTGAGCTTCCTCATGCTCCTTTCAGAATTATTTATTTAGTTGTGTAGCCTGCCTTATCACTCAGCCTTATGGTAAGTAGCATGTAGTTCTTTATTTAGAATATGCGCTATTATCACTTTTATAATTTAAACAAAAAAAAATTTAAACAGTGTAGATCTGCTGTGTATATTAGCTTGTTCCTGGCACTCTCTCCTGGTTATACTGGGCTGAAGGGAAGGCAGGGTCTTATTCAGTGGTGGCATCTAAATGATTTATGAACAGGAACTCACTTTTGATTGGCACGTGTCAGGACCCGCCCACCGGAAGTGATGTCATAAGCTGGAGGCTGGCGAAGCCCAGGTCTACCCGCGGCTGGTTCCTAGCCAGCGACGACGTCAGCGACGAGTGGGCGGAGCCAGCCGGTTCTGTACAGCACCTGGCGCCTACAGAACAGAAAGCGAAGAATTCCCTCCTCCCCAATTGCAGCTCCAATAGCGATGGGGACAGTCTCCCAAAGAAGCCTCACATCCAGAGTGCCAGTGAAACGCTCTGGACTGGAGAGACAGCGGCGAAAGCCTCTCCTTGGTCTTCGCGGCTAGGCGAGGCAGAGTTATTCAAAATTGCCAGGGAAGTTGAAAATTGGCATGGGGGCAGCAGCCTCGAAGCCGAGGCTGGCTGAGCAGAATGAGGCAGGAACCTGTGGAAGGGGCTGAGGGGCAGCACCACTCCGGACGGCACCCTTGGGCGCTTCCCCACACCAAAGCCCGCTTATCCCGGGCACATTAGGAGGGCAGCTTCAAAAAGTCCCGGCTTCCTTCCATCCCCTCCAGGGCCCCCCTCAATTCGCCACTGCACCCCCAGGATGCCCCTTCTCCCCAGTGGGCTGCACTCACCAGAGTGGCTGCTGACTCCATGTATGTGGCTAGAGGGAGCAAGGAAGGGGGCTGTGCAGGATGGGACTTCCCCACTGCAGCCCTTCCCCCTTTGCCCCCCTAGGAATCCGGAGTCGCTCCCTTTAACCCTCTGAGTGCCGGCCAACCAAGAAGAAAAGCTCTTTGCAGAGAAATTGGGAGGGGGGAGGAGGGAGAGTGAAGTGGGCGGAGTCAGCCCTAATTTTAACAAGTGGAACTGAGTTTCCCCCGCGTTCCCCCTGCATGACATAACTGGTCTTATTGTATGCTCAGACGTTTTCTCTCAGTATTGTGTTCCAGCCCCCTGCCTTAACTCCCAGCTCAGAAACCTGGAAAGGATAAGACTAGAGCATGAAGGCATGGAGAGTCCTCCCAACCTGAGGTCTGTTCTTTATTTGTTCTTACCCATGGAATAAGCATGGGTTAAGGTGGCAATGGCGGCTTGATAGGGCCCTTTCATCCCTGTAATCCTTAAAAAATTTTTTTGTTAATTCATCCCTGTAATCCTGAGGGGCATTTCATTATTTTAAAAGAAGCGATTCTTAGCCCACGTTGGAATATTGTGTTGGAATGGCGTACGTTGAATGGCTGATTCTGCATGGTTCAAATGTATCGAGAAAGATTGTGCTAGACTTATTTGTTAAGATGCAACATACAGTAATTCCCATCACATACCTGTTCTTGCAGGATGTTCTACTGATGGCTTAATTTACAGCATTAGATTAAAACAAATCTTTGCTTTGTTGTGCTGTATTGGGGAAATATCCCTGTTGTGCTTCGGCGCCGCTGGAATTTAAGGGGAAGTTGTTGTTTGAGACCAAGAACTTTTAAAAAAGACACTTTCATAGTGCAAAAATTGCTTGGTTTTTTTCTCATTTACAATCTACAACCCACCGTTCTTCCCTCAAAGGCTGCAGTTCTGATGCAGAGCACAGTTGTGGTTCTTTTCTGGTATTTTCCCAAGACTCAAACATGTTGCCTAATTTAAGAAAAGATACCGTTACCCTGATAACTTTGGATGTGTGGCATTCATTGCCACATCTGTATATTTTATTGTGCATGGTCACATAGCTTCTCTTTCTGTGATGCTTATCTTTCAGGGTGCTATTGGAAACATCCGTTTTGGACTTGACATTGTGGTGCTCGGCTTCATGCATACAACAGCTCTACACAGCTTATTAAAAGTGCCTTCCTGAAGCCGCTCTCTGTTTGGAATATGTGTGTGTGTGAGTGCAATTCTAACCAGGAGTTAGGCTAGCACAAGTTTGTCCAGCAAAGTTTGACCAGCACAAGGGACACCATAAAGTATGTCTGGACCACTCTAGGAGTCGGAGAGACTAGCACACAGGCATGCACCAAATTCCCTGTCTCCGAGAGTGGCCCAATCGTGCTTTACGGTGGCCCTTGTGGTGGCCAAACGTTGCTGGCCTAACTTGTGCTGGCCTAACTCCAGGTTAGGATTGCACCCTGTGTGTGCGTGCGTGCTCGTGTGTAAAGTGCAGTTTCATCCACAGCTTGCACTGGAATTGCATCAAGTTGCATTGCACTGAAATCCCACAAAATTAGCAGACGGGCAAAAAAGGCTCCCAGCAACAGCAACAATAGGCCGATCCTGCACAAACAAGGACTATTGATTAGTCAGGCTTTTAATTTATTTGTGTTAAATGATGAGCTGTGATAACATGTTATCTTATCTCATAGAGTATCTAGCAGAAGGCTACATAGTTCCATCAGGAAGCAAGCCCCATTGAAATGAATGGCTGTTGCTGTTCTCTCACACAACATCCATTCATTTCAAGGAGGTGGCGCAGGAGAAGTTCCCAGTAGATTATGCTCAAGGTTATTTAAGCACTAGAAGCAACTCAAGATTACTTAAACACACTGGATAAACCTTCATGCTGCAGTTCCAGTCGAGCACCCTGTGTAGCTGGTCTGTTAATGCAGGGAAAGGCTACACAGCCTATATACTTCCTGTAATGTATAGTTTGGCTGAGTTAGCCCTTTCTTCACATTTGCTTTGTATTAGCGTGACCTTGTGCCATCTCTTGCCATCGCTGCAGCTGTCTCTGTCCCTTTTACCAGGCACAAAATAAAAGTGATCAGGGATTTTCCATTTAGTTTACTGCCTGGGTTTTTGGTTCATTAAGTTGTTCTGCAGAATTGTGCCATGTTTCCATGCCATATCTGCTTTCCTCTGATATTATCTGTCTAGGAATTTATATTTCACCTTTCAGTTACCCCAATGTGCTGTTCGTGGGATAATACGGTATTTTGCAGGGGTTTGCAGGATCTTAGTGGGGGACTTTAAACAAAAAATCTAGACTATTTCAGTCCACTTTTGCTCCCTTTGTTCTTGTGCAGCATTGTGTTATCAAACAGTGCAATCGGGCCTGCCTGGCATGGAGTCCAAGTCCTTATGTATATTATACCAAATGAAATTTCTGCCAGTCATTCTGTCAACTCACTGGGATGTTGGCCATTATTTGATGATAAAAGTTAAAAAGTAAAACATTAATCCATCACAAAATTGCTTAGTCATTAAAGGACAGGGAGAAGAAAAAAGTGTAAAGTCAATTTCTCAGTCCATCATCTCTGAGAATAGCACAAAAATGAGCTGGAGGAGGGCGCAGTGATAAGAATGAACGATGTTATTTTGGAGGGGAAGAAACCGGGCAAGTTTTGGCCCCCTTTGCTTGAATCCAGCAATGAGGAACTTCTTGCTAATGTGCTTGTGATTGGGTGAAAACATCTCAATGTCAGTGAGGTGCTGCAGGGCGTGGTACTATGCTGGAACCCTAATTTGCCCATAGCAGCAGCATGGTCCATGATGGAGTATGGATAGTTGCTTTCCACCAATGCTGGTGCAAATGGGAGCTTTTTTCCTCCAGAGCAAATACCAATTGTGTGTGTGTGTGTGGGGGGGAGGCAGGGAGAGACCTGCCATGCAGTGACCCTGATCCAAGTGGCGCAATCTGACTGACACTGAGGGCGCAACCCTCACCTGGAGATAGGCCAGCACAGTTAGGCCAGCAAAGTTTGGCCAGCACAAGGGACACTGTAAAGTATGTTTGGACCATGCTTGGAGTCAGAGAGGCCAGCACACAGACGTGAGCCATCCCCCTGACTCCAAGAGTGTTCCAAACGCGCTTTACGGTGGCTCTTGTGCCAGCCTAACTGTGCCGGCCTAACTCCAGATTAGGATTGTGCCCTGAAAGAATAACCAGAGGCAGATCTAAGGGAGGGCAAAGCTCTAAGTTTTGCAAGAAGCCTTACCTTGCAGTGGAAATCACTCCTCTCCTGCACTATTTTAGCCAATCCTCACAGGGAAAAGCAACATCTTGGTGTTGCTTACTATACTGGCTACAGCAGCAAGGGAGAGGAGGGATTTACATGACAGGGTAAGGCTTCTTGCAACACTTAGAGTTTTGCCCTCCCTGTAGATCCGCCTCTGTGAATAACAAGTATGCTAGTGCCAACCACATGCTTAAAGTAATGCCTAAACTGACATGAAGTCAGTTGCACTTGCAACTGTACTTGCAACTGCAGTGGGTGTGAAATGCAGCCTTGCTCCAAACTGTGTCCTGCATCTGGGCATAACTGTGTAGTGGTAAAAAAAGCCACTGTGCAAAAACCGCAGGAGTAAAACAGAACTTCATGCAACTCAACATGACTTTGGAGATGAACTGTAAAGTTTTGGATCCTACCAACAGAGCTGCATGTCATATAGCGGCATTTAAATTAGACACTTGCTCAGGTTAATATTTTCCCAAAGTTTTAAACAAATCAAAATCAGCTAAAACAGTGACGAACCGACATAAAGATTAATTGCTCATTGCTTATGAAATAGTATGCCATGTAAGGAGGCATACAGTTCATTGGTAGAAATAAGCAAGCTGGTTGAGGTTTGCCTCTGAATGAGTCAAAAATAATCTGATTGTTTTAATGATTTTAATCTCCAAAAAATTGGATTATTTACTGACTCATTTCATAGCCCAATAAATGCCTCCAGCAGCTGTCCCATCCCTCAAGCACTCTTCCCATCAGCCTTCCACTCCCCCCAACACACCCTTTACTTAATCCAGTGTAATGGGGAGCTTCTTTCTTCTCCCCTTGTTGGCAGAGGCAGCAGCAAGTTTAAAGTGTGCAGCACAGGACTTCCCCTTTTTCTCCAGACAATGAAAAAAGAGCACAAGAAATCCACCCCACCCTGGCCTTACCCAGGCTGCTCGCTTTGCATCAGTTTTGCTAGTTCAAATCTGAGTAGCCCTATTGGGGTGGTTGCTGTGCGACATGGGGTAAGGGCAGTGGTGGGATTCAAATAACAACCGGTTCTGTGTCCTTCAGGGTGGCCTTCAGGGCCATCCGCTGCCTTTCTTCCCTCTCCCAAACTAAAATTAGCAACCGGTTCTGCAGAATAGGTGAGAATTGGCTGAATTTCACCACTGGGTAAGGGGAAATAGTTCCCCTTACTCCAGGTTGCACTGCAGCCACCTCCAGCCCTGCCCTGGATACAGCACAGACCAGCTAGCCAACCTGTTCTAGCACAGGTTAGGATCAGGCTGCCCATGTAGAGGCAGCAGGGATGTGAGCTAGTCCAGCCATACAAAGAACTGAAGAGTCCAAGGAGAGTGTGAACGCTCTAGTCATTGTGGAGATACATTACATATATATTTGGATCCAAAGGACCTCAACAGAGTTATCAAAAGAGAACACTTCAAACTGCCAACCTGAGAAGCAAGAAATCATGGACCAATTGGCCAATATGTCAGCAAGTTGGATGCTTCCCGAGGGTTTTGGCAGCTCAATCTAACAGAAGGAAGCTCTAAATTATGTATATTTAACTGTGTTTGGAAGGTACTGATTTTCACAGCTTCCTTTTGGCATAGCGTCAGCTTCTGATCTGCATCATGTCTAAATGCAAGATTTATGAGTGTATTTGATAGTGTGGACACATGTATGGTTCATATTCTCTGAGGTTCCATCAAAGAAGAGCATGATTGTAGACCTCAGAACATATTGAAGGCAACTATAACTGCAAACTGTAGACTGAACAAACAGAATCATTGAAGTTACTGGGTTAATATTTGTAGAAGACACCTTCCTGTGGGCCTGGCATATTTAATCAGGGAAAGAATTCCACAATTGCAACACCACCATGAAATAGGCCTTGCTAACTGAATGTATGCTGAAGGCTAGCCTGCAAGTGGAACCTGAGAGGAAGGTCTCAATGTCTGGGCAGGCTCATACGGGCATTGTATAAAATATTATTAATCTACTGAAGTCCATTCTTGTAGTGTGGCTTGTTCCCACTGCAGGCGTGAATGGGGAAAAATATATGCACATTAGTACCAACTCGGTATACAACACTGGGCCAACTGGTGATGGTTGACTGGGGAATCAGAGGCATGAAATCGTCGGGGTGAAAAAGACACACAGAAAGAAATGTTCCTTTGACCAACTATCCTTTGCTAAATCTAAGTTACAGTCTTGGATTCAGGCTTCATGTTGGCTTAGCATTCATACACACGAGTTCACATGCATATGCACTAGACACAAGATGTGTGCCCTTCAAAGGAAGAAATGCTGATGGAAGTAGGAAAAGCAGGGTTATTGAAGGTGAAGGAGTCAAGAAAAGATTACAGGAAAGAAGTGATAGCAGCACACAGAGAAGGATGGCACAATAAGGCATTGCACGGCCAATACCTGAAAAATATTTCAGGGAAAGTGGATGATGAAGAGACCTGGAGATGCCTGGAAGAATGGTACTTTTAAGAAAGAAACAGAAGGCCTCATTTTAGCTACGCAGGAACATGCATTGCGAACAAATGGATAAAAACCAGGACTGAAAAATCACACAATGATTCAAAATGCCAATTTTGCAAAGAATATGATGAAACAGTTGAACACTTAATCTGTGGATGCAAGAAAATATTACAAACTGATTACTTGGAGAAGCACGATAAAGTGGCAGGGTTAGTGTACTGGAACAATTGTAAAAAGTACAATCTTCCAGTGGCATGAAAATGGTGGGACCATAAGCCGGAAAACATCATGGAAAATGAGTGTGCAAAAGTATTATGGGACTTTAGGATACAGATAAACACCTGAAACATAATACCCTGATTTGACTGTGATGGACAAGGAAAAGAAGGAAGTGACAATAATAGAGGTAGCAATACAAGTGGAAGAAATGCACGAGTGGAAGAAAAGGAATTTGAAAAGATCACCAAATAAATGGATCTGCAAATTGAAATAGAATGGCTATGGAAAAAGATCACCATTGTGCCAATTGTTATAGGGGCATTGGGTGCAGTCCCAAAGAGACTTAAGCAACATCTTAAGACACTCAACCTCACTGACATCTCGACCATGCAACTACAAAAGGCAGCCCTTCTAGAGACGGCCCACATATTGAGGAAATACCTCTGAATATCCCAGGTCCTTGGGAAGGACATGATGCTCAGAGTATACCGGTCACTACGTCTGTAGTGACTGTGTAGAAGTATAACAACAACAACAACAACAACAACAACAAACAAAAATGGCTTGGTTTTGTTCTCTGTGTGGTCTACCTTGCTCCTCATTGGTTCCAATGCAGAAGACCATCTCTGCTTCTCCTTATTTTCTAGCCAGCAGCCACTTTTGGAACTAAGAACTGGTTTGGGGGAGAAGCATTAAGTGGTCTTCGGCCCGCACAGTACTGTTGGCTCTACACTTTGTTCCCAGAAAGCTGTGGAAAAGAACCACCACCAATTCCCAACCATCTCCAGGGAACACAAGGAGGGTGGGGACTGCACTTGAGGGGGCGTCTGTTGTTTAGGCATGTCCTACATATCCTTGGCGATGAGAAGCATCTTTACGACTCCATCTGTCCCCAGGGTTTACGCAAGGTGTTCAAGCCTAATGCACATGTGGCTGTCCATTTGATGGGTGGAGCTCCTTCAATAAATTCCAGAGCTTCTTGGCAGCTCGTCCTAAGAGGCTTCAGGCAGTTGTGGAGAGAGGCACAAACCTCTGGCTTCCCAGTTTTTGTATGCATTAGAGGGTTTTGTGGGGCAGGCAGTGAAGACACCATGCTCTTCTACTTGCTGGTCATGCTGCTTGATTGAAATCCAAGCCAATGGGACACTTGCCCTTTTCAAGATGCCTCTCTGTCTTGGTGTGTGTGTGTGTGTGTGTGTGTGTGTGTGTGTGTGTGTGATTCTATTATGAACCCTGCAATATGAGGTGGTTTTTTCCTCCCTGTTTTGTTTGGTCTCTCCCATCTGTTTGTCACTAGGCACAGGAGGAGAGTGAATGCTATTGACTGAGCTGTCCAACTTTGCTGTGCTTTCGCACGGCTCAACTAGTTTTTTGTTTTGACATATGGAGGTTTTGCTCGGATGAAATCCAAATACCTAAAGCTTTTGTCTTCTAATATGTCTACATTAGGACTGGAAGCATTTGTTGATTAAATGGTATGATCAGTTAATTAAAATAGTGAATTAATGTGCCCAATTAGCTTTCTGGAGTTCCTCAGTGCCAGCAATAACACTTTCACTCTGTGCGCGATGCTTCTTCTGCAGTCCTTCTATTTTCTTCCTCATTTGGAGGACTCTGTTCAAAAGTTAGTGGCATGGACTGGCGGTTCAGGTTGAGGACAAGCTAGCAAATGGGGAATATTTTATTTTCTGCTGGGTAGTTTTGAATGGTGGGCCAGATAGGAGTGATGACGTTATTGCTGGGACATGGTCTTAGTGCCTTCACCAAGATTGAGGAACTCATTTGGTGTATACTCTGGGCAGATTAGGATGATGCATGATTTGCACATGCGTCTATATGACTTGATGCACTGGCATAGTTAATGAAAGTGTAGCCCACTGCAGAGGGCAAAATGATGCCCTGGAAGTGACATCACAGCAGGAAGTGACATCACAGTTGTATTTTCATTTTCTTTTCTTTTGATAGAATAAAGATATTATACTCCAATTTGTTTCGTTCTGCACTGAATTCTGCATCCAATGGTATGGAACATGATGTTATTATTCATACATAGCAAGGTTTTCACAGTTTTGGCCAAGAGTGTCAAGCTGAGCTTGTTGCCACCACCACCACCCCCGCCCAAGGTTGTAGCCCAGTGCAATTGCCCCACCCTGCACTTCTTTAGCTATGTCCCTGACTTGATGGCCATAATTTGATAATTTGAAGCTGAATGCATGAGCTCCCAGACTCTTTTGAACCAGTGTTGTATTTTCGAGATTATGCAATAGGATAAAGCTCTGTCTGTGTTTGATCTGCAGTAACTGTTTCACATGTGCAAGTCACAGCTTGATGTTGCAGCCATTGAATGATGAATATGTGATGTTTTTTGCAAATCAATTCCTTCAATCCAGGATGTGGGTTTTTTTGTTTTTGCAGGGGTCAGATGTACATATTCAGATTTTCCCACTACTGAAAACCCCTTGGCCCCTGAACTGAGCCCACTCTGGCCCCCCCACCTACCTGCATGGCAGAAGAAGACATTACACTTTTTGAAGGATCTTTTCACAAACTTCAAGCTTTTGGCACTTAAGCACCAAACCAGGAAAAGGTGGAATTCTCCGGGCCTACAGCTCCAAAGGGAACTACTTGGATTCTTGTTTCTGACTCCCCAGGTGTTCAGGATGATAAATGTAGGAGAGCCCATATTAGTGGCCTTTTCACTTTCTGAAAGATGGAAACGGCTACTCTAGAAAAATGAAAAGTTCCATTTGTCCTTTTACACGAACTATAAAGTAATATTAATTTTTCTATCCATAATGTTTCTGTCGAGTCTTTTCAGAAATCCTCCTCTCTTTTTGCATGGGCATTTCTCTGTCAGCAGGAGTCCATTATCTGAGCACAAACCTCCATTGTATTACCGTTATCAGTTAATTAGACCACATGAAGTCTGTGCCAGCCAATCAGGTGGCTCTCTGGCTCACTCTACTTGGTCTTGATAAAAGTTAAAACCCCCAAATTAAAAACTTCGGCTATTGGAAACCAGCACCTGCCTGAAAATCCAGTCTCTGTTCTTGGAGGTTCACCAAAGTGGCACAAGAGTCATGTGAATAGTAGAGCATAGTCACACATCTGGTTGTTTTTTTTCTTTTGCAGCCAGGTGAATCCTGTTGCAGGTTGCCATGCAGCTATATTGTGGGGTGGTATTTTCAAGAGAACTGAAACCCCAAAATGGATCATGGCAGAAAGCATTTCTGTAACAGAGGAAACACCAGTCCTTACAGGTCTGGGGCTCTGATGAGAGGGAAGGAAGGGAAGCGGTGTGTATCTCCACTCATTTGCCCTTAGGGTCACGCCCAGTATTGTCATTCAGTAACGAGCTGCTGGAACGCGAGGCGGGACTTACCGCTTGATTGACAGGCAGTCTGTAACGCATCGCCGCCCGCCCGCCGGCCGCGGGGGCTCTCTCCAGGTGGCACGCCCCTCCGCGGGTTGCCTAGGCACCCAGTGCGCCCCCCAGGCAAGCGGGCACCCCCCCCAAAGCCAGGGGTGCCTGCGCGGCGGTTGGGCAGGCAGCGACACGTCACGAACGGGCAGCCAATCAGGCGGTAAGTCCCGCCTCGCGTTCCGGCAGCTCGTTACTGAATGACAATACTGGTCACGCCACATGTTACATTAAGCCTGTCATTAAGAGGTGAGCTTAATTCAGGGAGGGAGTTGGAAAGGTCCCCTTCTTTTGTCCAAAAGCAGTCACCTAATTGGCATGGGTCAGCGGTGCCCAGGGAGAAGGGTTACATTTTCCCACTGTACAGTTTTCTGCTTTGGCTATTTAAGCCCCTTTCAGCAGGATTCTGGTATGCGGAAAGTGTTAATCTCCTTTTTGCATGTACTGCAATCCTCAGCTGTATCAATCCCCCACCCCCACCCGCCACCGCTGTTTCCTGTTTTAAGTGTTTCATTTTCTTAGTGATGAGTTAACATAAAAAAGTAGTTTGGCCCTGAATGGTTGTGTCTTGTGGTGCATCACACGGTTCTCCTGTGTTCAGTTCAGACAGTTTCAAATTACTTTTGACAGTGTGATGTGCGATTGCAGCAGCCAGCTACTTGCTTTGCTATTCGGCACCCATACTTGGTTCAGGTTTTTTCGGCATCCGGACAGGATGGGAAATCATACTTGAATCCATTTCTATAGGGTCCTCCAGCACTAAGGGCCTCAGGTCAGTGACTTGAGATAGAAACTAGAAAAGTTGGAACCTGAAGTGCAGCACATGGGAGGTACTCCACTGTTGCCTGGGCAAAAGCAGAAGACCAGGGTCCTGGCATTTGGGTCATGCCTGGACATAACAGGGACTTCATATTGCCTGTCAATCACAGGGACTGATGTTGTAAGCCCGATTGTCTCCTGCACCTCCTGCAAGAGGGTTCTTCTCTGAACACGTGCAGTCTGCAGTCTGTGATGGCACACTCAGCTACAACCCATACCAAGGTTCTTCACATCCTTAGAGTTTGGCTAGAATTACTCATCCAATCCTCAAAATGAAATCTGATTAATTTTCCTTCCAAGCCACAGCTTAAAATACATATATGGCGGAGTGAGCAGATGTGTTATGAAATATTGCAGTGGGCAAGAAGATATTGTTCACTTCTCTCTTCTTTCAGACAGCCCTATCAGCATGAAAAATGTGAAGAGTAGTGTGAGAGAGGATTGCAAAGAGGCTGGGAATGGAGTATTGCCAGTGACAAAACGACAAAGATACCCAGGCTGAGTCTTCAAGTCTGTAGCAATTCCATTAGCTTTAGTATTGTGTACAATTGCTGTCAAATAACAGCCCAGTCTACATCTGAAAGCTAGTCTGTTCCATCAGTCATTCATTCGGGCTAATATATTGGTTCCCAATTTTATTTAGTTTCAGTCTGGGTATCTAGGTAGGTTCTGTGCTAAGTAAAGGGGCTGTTTCCAAGTACCTGAAGCCTGCACACTCTTCAATGTAGCAGCATACATAGCCCTATACAGTATGCACTCACGTACAGGTCCTTGCAGCTTGCAATGAGAAGCTGATCCAGAATGCATAAGAACCATGGTGTTAACCAGCAAATCATGCTATTGCTCTCAAAAAAACTTACCCCAAACAACACTGAGGAACAAAGTGATCTCACTTTGGCCCTGCTGGGTGGTTTGTCACTTACCTTCTCCAAAGGGGGAGGTTATGTACAGTATAGTATATGTAAGAAAAACAACAAAAAACCTTAAATGTTAAAAAAAATGAAAATCGGCCTCAGTGTTACAGTTTTGAGCAAAAGACCCAGTGGGACTGCATGCTCACCGCTGTCCCAAATGGCTTTTTTCTGTTCAAAGTCAGCACTGGTTGCTTTTGCCTCTGCAGGGTTATGTATGTCTGTTTTCACACAGAACCCATGCACCTAGAACCCTGTCGGGGTCTCCAAACCTTTCAGTATAAAGGCCACATTGTATATTTTACACATTTTCGGGGACTGTAAAAGATCAGTTCTATAAATGAAGGCACAATCCTAACCTGGAGTATTAAGCACTCCTCTCTGGCTGCTCTTCAAAAATTGTGGCCTCCTAAGGCAGCTTTGGGACGTGCTAAGGGACGTGGTGGTGCAGCGGATTAATTCGCTGTTGCTGGGCTTTCCAACCAGAAGGTTGGGAGTTGGAGACTGTGTGACGGAGTGAGCTCCTGCTGCTTGTCCCAGCTCCTGCCAATCTAGCAGTTCGAAAGCACCTAAATGCAAGTAGATAAATAGGCACCACTTCGGTGGGAAAGTAACGGCATTCCATGCGCTACGGCGTAGAGTCATGCCAGCCACATGACCACGGAAGCTTGTCCTTGGACAAAACGCCGGCTCTACAGGCTTTGAAACGGAGATGAGCACTGCCCCCTACAGTCGGTCATGACTAGACTACCTGGTCGTGGGGAAACCTTTACCTTTTTAAGGCAGCTTTATGTTATTTTTAAATGAAGCTTCAGGCTTTGTTATATATTGTACATTTGCTTGTTCACCCTCGGCTGTGAGAGGCAAACTCAGCAGCTGGAGAGACTAGAGCTTCACACCCAGCAGCAGTAAATGTCTGAGCCAAAATTTTGGCTTTAGTGGATTGGTATTTGAAAAATGTCAAGCTAATAGGACTACATTTGTAGAATAAAATCTTTTTAGCACCATCCAAGGCCTTGAGGGTGACAATGTATACATTAAGCTTTACCTACTCGTTTATGTAACACTAATCCTCAACTTGTACATACTGTTCCCCCCCCCAGAGCTATGTAGTGTACATAAAAAACATAACAAAATGACCTATTTAATTAAGTTCCTGATGTTTGGCAGTGTTGATCCAACAGAATGCCAAAAAGAGGCGTAAAGTCCTCCACGATGCCCGTCTCTTACTAATCCTGCAGATTACATTTAATTGAGAAGGAAGACATTCAAGCTATCACCAACCATCCAAATCATACTATCCTTCTTTAGTTGCTTGGCTCTATGGTAGCAAATGCTAATGGACCATTTTGTTAAATTATGAATATAAACTTAAAATCTCAACTATCTTTTGCTGTGTGCCTGAAAAAATGTAATCGCCTGATGGCAGCCATCTTGAAACGACCTGTAAATATGGCAATGTGTTAAAATGTTGCTGTATTTGCAGGCCATTTCAAGATAGCTGCCAGATGATTATATTTCTTTATCTCATCAGAATATCATCTTCTCATCATATTGAGATTAATATGGGATTAATTATCAATCTCATATTGATTATCAATAATATGAAAGAGAAATATGCCCCCTGAGCAATGCTGATGACAGAGTGCTTAATGTTTTTGGAACGGTTCATTATTTATATTTATACTTATATTCATATTTATATGTCTAGGTGTATATAACTATTAATAATTACATTCATAATTATTGTTAAGCAAAACTCTTGCTTTGTATTTGAGATGTACAGTATGTTTCAAAAGTCCATACATTTATCATTAACTACCAGTTTTAAAATCAATATAATTGGCTCACAAGAAAATTGTAATTTTTTAAAATAATTATTAGAACACAATATTCCTTTGAAAATGTACCTTAGCTTCACCTGATTCAAAACCTAATGTACAAATAGAAGGTAAAACGTTTTGTGACGCTTTTCTAGAGGTGACATAGAATGGATCTTGTGCCCTTTTACAAGGAAACAATTCTTGCTTTATCTAAAGGAAGGGCCTTCTCAGCAGCAACACCTCAGTTATGGAAGTCTCTCCCTGTTGAATTAAAAATTGAACTCTCCCTGTTGACTTTCTGCTGATGACTTAATTTTTTGTTTCATTCTTCCTTCTCACTCCTATGATTTTTCATTGCTAACATTAATAATAATAGCAATTATTTGTATGTTTTTGTATGTTGAGTTTTATTGTATTTTAATGTTGTTAGCTTTCTTGAGCTATTTACTAAAAAGGGAAAGGCAGAATATAAGTGTTTTAAAATAAAATAAATTCTCTTATTTCCTACAGCTGCAACTTCCACCATTCACCAGTACAATACATTATAGTCTGTGCAATATGTTCTTGTTTATGTATTTAGATATACATAGGTTCTCGTTTTCCATCTTGCAGCATCAGCAAAGGAGAAAATTACAGAATTATATGGAGCAATGATTAATACAATTTTGCTTCTTTAAAAGTCTGTATTATGTATCAGGCCCTTCCCCCACCCCAGTATCATTTCAATATAAATTTTCTGATTTCTTTGAGGATGGCAGCTTTTTGATATAAAGTCAGCCTTTATGAATTTTTCTCTTCAGCCTGGATACTGTCTATGAATTCTTCAACATCATTAGAAACGTTGGGCATAGTCAAGACAGTGCCATGTCTTAAATCTCATGTTTGCAGGCTCATATTCTATAGCTGTTATAGTGTGCTGTGTTCTTCTTGTCTTCTACTGGTGGACTTCAACTTTTTGGACCTAGGATCTATCACACCAATCTTCAACATGGGACCTGCTTTTAATCTTCAACCATTTTATTTCCTGCTTACTCTCCCTCTTGTTCTCCCTTTGACTCGCTGTTGCTTCCCTCCATGTGCAGCCTAGTTTGAACGTTTAAGCCAGGAAATTGTGTGCAGTTACCTAGAAAGCTTACTTTTTAGACAAGCTCCTCCAATTCTGCATGGCTTTTTTCTTTGCATTCCTGCTTCCTTCTTGACAGTCAGCAGCCAGGGTGGGGTGGGGAGGAAGAGAGTACGAAAATTGTGATAGTTCCACTGATGCAGCCCAATTTAGATCAGGTCACTTGTGAATCATAAACCGTGACTGGACCAGCAACCAAACTTTGATAGTCTTCAAATGAAGCCATTTGTCTGGGATTTGTTCTATAACAAGTTGGATCCTCAGTCACAAAACAAAGCAATTGCCTTTCAGTGGAATTGAAATTATTGACATCAGCTGATCTGTTGGTCTATTATTTTGGCTTATTTTTAGCCTTAAAGAATGAGATGAAACAACTAGTGTTGCAGGTATTTCCCTACAGTTTTGTTGGCCTAATGCAGAAGGATGAGGTTTAATCTATACAATTAGGAACAGAAATAAATCATGTTAATTGCGACTGGATGAAGAGGATTGTCAGTGCTATCCTGGAGCGTGAAGAATAGCTTATATTCTTCTTCTTTTACTCTGGTAAACCCCAATTAACCATTTCCCAAGTATACCATTTTAAACTCACTTGTTTGTCTAAAATTGTGTTCGGAAGGTGGTGAATATGGGGAACCAGAGAACCATTTCGGACATTATGTTTTTTTGTTTTGTTTAGCAATAACATGGTTTTTGAAAATTGTTTTGCAGGTGCATTTGAACATTGTGTCACTGTAGTGGGACATCTGCACAACTTTCTCAGACTTTCTCAGCTGGCCAAGCTAAATGAACCACAAAACACGTTTCATTCATGGGAATGTAGCGGGGTAACTCACCTATTCCAATGAAGCATTTTTTCACATGAACAGTGCTACCAGATCCATAGATGTCAGTGTGTATATGTTTTCCTCACTCTTAGTGCAGGTAATAACTTTTCAACAGTGGGATCCTGACAAAGTTAAGCATATTTTTACGTCTTACTGATGTCTGTGGGAAAGAGGCTGTGCTTAACATTCCTTTTGAAATAAATACCATCAGACATGTATAACTGATTGGAGTGTGTGCTTTATGGTCACAGAGGCATGATCACAGTACTGAATCTTTGCATAGTTCCGTATATGCATGATACATGTATCCATTACCATTACATGTCAGGGCAGAAGCAGACGTCTCTCCTTTTTTTGGGTTTGCAAATTTATGCCGACCCTGAAGTGCACTTTCACCGTATACACGACAATATATAACACCATCCCCACCGGTGACAGTGTTCCCTTAATATAAGGAGCAGCGATCCAATGATGTGAACGTTGTCACTGCTCTTTACAGAGTAGGAGGAAAGACAGGCGAGAACCGAGTCTTTTCATGTGTTGTGCTTATTTGTTAGCAGCGTGCAGCACTTTTCTTTCCGGGCTGCAGTCGGAGTTTAACGTTGCCGTCGACACCCTCTGCCCGTTTCTGCGCGTTGTCGCAAACAGGCACCAAGCCCGGGACAATCAGTTCCGACAGGACAGGGGCGAGTCGTCTGTCCGCGGGTGGGCTGATCAAGCGCTCTCCGACACGGACGCGGGGACCGGCTCCACTTGGTCAGAAACAGGAAGTGTTGGACGAGGACACCACTTATTTCCGAAAGTTGCGCCGGGAGAAGGTGGGGGGGGGGAGAGATGGCGAGACAGGGAAAGGGAGCGCGCAGGAGCGCTTCAGCTGCTGGCCAGCAACCGGGAAAGTGGCGGCCAGGACCAGGCTCCACAGTGCGGGCTTTGAGTAACTTGCTCTTTTCGCCTCGCTGGGATCCCGGAGCTCCGCTGCAGTAGCAGCGAGAATGCACAAGGCTGGGGAGGGGAGCAAAGCTCGTTCCTCCCTCGCTTTGCCTCAGAAATCCTCCCACAACAAACCCTCACGTGCACAAACACTCCCCCCCCCACACACACACCGTTTTGGCGCGGCTGGCCCGCAAGCGCCGCTCCCTCCCTCCCTCCAGGAGCCACTTTTTTTTAATGTCGGTCAACACGCAGACTTTGCGCCTTTCGAAACAACCAGCTGCCAACCCGCACCCCGACACGCAAGGACGGCCAGCCAGCCGCGCCGAGGTCCCGTCTCTCTTTCAGGCGCCTTGCCAGCGGGAGCCTCCGCGGAGCGGTGCAAAGGAACGCCGCTGCCTGGTGAAGGTCGCGCGGTGTCCCCTCTAGCAGCGGCTTGCTCTTGCCGCCGCGTCCCTTCTCGACTGCGGCTGTTTTGGCCACGTGTGTGGATATGAGTCTCTCTCGCGCCCACCCGCCCGCCTGCCCGCTCGCTCCTCACTCACTCACTCACTCATTCTTTCTCTCGCCCCCCCCCCCCACCGCCGCCGCTGCCACTGCTCTGTCACTTCAAGTCCAACCCCTGCGAGGCAGCCAATAGCAGCGGTGCCATATTCATCCGTCTCTCAGCCTTAAAGCGACAGTGGGGGCTTCCAACTCTCCTGTGCCTGTGCGTCTCCGCGGCTGTCTCCCTTCTCTCCGCTTGCCTCAGTGTGATTGGATGAGTGGGAGTGTGTGGATGTGCTGATGTCCCTCTCTCTCTGTCTCTGCCCTACACTCTGTCCCTGTTTCCTTTGCCTCCCCCATCGATCCCCCCTCCTTTCTTCCCCCCTTCCCTTCTGGTCATTTTCCTGGGTGCCTGGTCCTCTTTCTTTCCTTCTGCGCTCTTTCTCTGCTCTCACTCGCTCTCCCTCCCTCCCCGCTCTCCTCAGTGTGATCTAGTCGCTTTTCTCTGCCAACTGGGAATGCTAAAACAGAACTGATGGACATTTCCGAACTTTGCATCTCAGACCCTCTCAGCTACCACAACCAGTAGGTGCCCTCGTTGCTTGCTTGCTTTTGAACGCGGCTTGTTGTGCCTGGGATGGAAGTGACAGGCTAGCATCGTATGTAGAGACGGATCGCGGTGCTTGACTTGGGAGTTTGGAGCGAGGCAATTCCTGTGCTGTAACTTTGCCGCTCCGCCTTGATGCGAAGCCCTTGTCAGCCACAACTGCCCCCGTCTCTTGGACATAATACATGCATAAATGAGAAGGGGGGGGGGTCCGCCATGTGCACTGAGGTCTTGCTTCCAGGATGCAAATTTCCATTTAGAGAGCAGAGAGCAGCCAAGGGAACAAAGGTGCTTCCGCGTGCATCACTTAACAATCAAATAAGTTCTTTCTCTCGTTTTGTGGGCATGCAGGTTGATTAACTGGGAAGCCCCCAGGTTCTGCTTTCCAAAGTGTGGCTTTTTGTTTTTAGATCAGAAATGTCTTCTTGGATTTTTTAATGCAGAGATATAAGTATACCCAGGTGTACAGTGCTCACTCACAATAATATCCGTTTTTTATATTATTTGGCTGGCTTTTTAAAAAAAAAGAAGATATGCAATCTGATGTCCTCTAGAGAAGCCAATGCTTGGGACAACCAGTGTGGGGATGATGTGAGGAACAGAGGCGCAAGTATCCCGAGTTGGGACTGATGACAGGATGGCATCCGCTTGCATTCTGGTTTTTTGAAGGTGTTCTCGGCAATGATGATGCTTTGTGCAAAATTGTTTTAGTAAAGAAAGTAAAGAAAGTCTGAGCCTTGGATGAAACTTTGGAAAGTGAATGGAATTCACTTGATTCATTCAATGGAATTCACTCATTGATTCGTTCTAAAGTCTGCTTCTCTTTTGAGAAACCACTTTTGTAGCCAAGTCCCCTTTTAGTGCTTGTGCATTTGTCTGTGTGAAGCTTCCAAAGGCTCTAGTGTGTCAACAGATTAAAATGCTAGCTGTATTGTCGCCCTGGATGGACAGGGCATTGTTTCAAAAGCTTCACCAGAGTAAGAGTTAAATAATAAATACTGTACATTTTCAGTGAAGACAATGACAGTTTCCCCCTCATTTCCTTTTGACATCTCACTTTCCACTCTCATTCATTTTCTGAGTAGCTGTCATTTTTTTTCTGTCATTCCTCATCCAGTTTTATTTTAGCCCTGGATCTCCTTAATGCCAATAAAATATATTAAGAATCTAATCCTTGTCGGTTTTTGTTTTCACGGGCACTCTGGCAATTCCCCCCTTTTAGATTAAAAGTATCATTTTTCGTGTCTTTCTTTTTATGTTTTCACCATACAATGAATTACAAATGAATAAGGAGTGATATACCATTTGATTATTTTGCTAGAAACTAGGATTTTAAAAGTGAAGCATTTGCTCAATTGAAAAGAAGATATTTATTGCTTTGCACTCAGTGGAACTGTATTATTCCAGTTAACTTCCCTCTTCCCCGCCCATTCACACAACTTACTTGTAGCTTGATGATGGAGATGAATGCCAAGCCACAAAATAACCAAAACGGAGCACTTATCTGATTCTTTTTAATGGCTTGTATAATTTGATAGTGTTAATAGACAGTTGCTAACAGCGTTGTGCCTAAAGCAATTTTCCTGCTTCACTGTTTACTTGGTTTCCAATTAAAAAAGCAACAATGGTCCAGGAGTGTATGCTATTGTACATCTTGGCACAGTATGGGTGGGTGAAGGTACAGAATTCTTTCAGCTACTAAATTAGGTTCTACCAAAAGGTGTTTTGGATAGATGATGTGTTTTATTGAGTTGGCATAGGCTTTACTTTTAGGTTCAAAAGCGATTAGAAAATAACCTTCAAAATAGTTTTTGGATGGTCATAGATGGAGAAAGCATGGAGCAAAAGAGGTATTACATTCTGAAACATATTGTTTTCAGTTTCTGCTTTCATTTATACTCTTGTCTCACAGTAGAACCTAGATATAAGTCAAGGCCAACCACACCTATGTGAACGGTAATTTACCTGGTGCAGGTAGATTTTTGCACATACCTATTTAATCAGAATATTTTTTATTGTCTGTTGTCTCATGTGTGTGATCTCTGTGTTCATAGTTGGAATCCAAAGGCCAGTCGTTGTCTATAATTATTTAAATGCTTCTCTTTTAATTGCCTGCAACAATTTTTTGCTGAGCAAAAAATCTTAGGAGAATTTGTAACATTTAAAAGCTCTCTTTTATTCCTTTGCAAAACCGTTTCATTGTCAAAAGTGTGTGGCTGGTGCTTATTAGGTGTCCCAAACACTTTCCTAGAGCTTGTAATAGCTTACTTAATATTGAGAGTGAACAGTAAGAGGACAAGAAGAAATCCAGATAGGTTTTCAAACTGAAAAGGAAACTATACACCCTTGCTGATTTCAGATTCCTTATAATGAATCAAATGAGGGCCTGATGAACTGAGTAATGTGCTTCTTAAATTCTGGATATGTCATTTTGGGTTTTACTTTTTTGGATTACGGAAGGTTCGCCCTCCCCAGCAGCTTGGTTGAGATGTATCTTCATATGAGCACTATAACAGGAATTGCACAGGAAAGTTGATCATTGCCTTGTGTTGCTTCCTAAATATGAGATCTCGCTCCTAAGTGGTATGACCCTGACCATTTGTATATTGTTTTATTAATGTGATCTTTGTAGATGCATTTTGGAGTGACTCCTTGTAATTGCTAACTGCATTGAGGAAAGTTTTTTCAGCAACCTAGAGAATGGGATCAGAAACCTTTTGAAAAAATAGGTTTAGCAAGGAAACATATAAAAGAAATGAATCTGCAGTTTAACTTACATATCAAAGCAGATGAAGGCTGAAATCCTATGCACATTTACATAGGAGTAGTGTATGTGAGTTTAGTGAATCCCATTGAATTCATTGGGGCTTATTGCTTTAGTAGACATGCATAGCTTTGTACTGGGTATGCACTGAAATTAGTCACTGTACTGATAATGGCTGTCTACAACTGTAGGATATGGGTCTGTCTGTATACATAAATATGTATGCTGTCCAGATGTATCTATGCAGATATCTGGGCATGTTTATAATACCCTTATTTGAATTTGTAAATTCAAACCCACAGTATATTCCTTAAAGTGAAATTCAGCACTTTCCCCTCTGTATCATTAATGTCACAGTCCCAGATGATAAGCACTTTTGTCATTGTTTCCTTTTTAACTCCAATCTCAGATGTTGCTAGGACTGTAGGAAGATACTTTTTGGCATTCCTAACCAACAGCTTGCATAGAGGAGTGCAAAAGATTCCCAGATGAAGAAAAAAATGCCACACTGGCATTACAAAAGCATTGGTTAGGTTACTTTTTTGGTAGAAAAAAAAAGATGCACAGTGTTTTACATAAATATAAAAATGACTAATCACATATAAAAAGGTGAAAAACAATGACTACAGTTGTGAACACAGAGACCCAGATTCAGAGAGGTCTAGCATGCTTCCACTTGTTATTAAATGCAAGAATGAACTCAGGAGACAGATAGTTAATGTCTTTTGACTTTGGTTTTTGTTGAGCCTTACTTACCAAAGTAAATTCAAAGACCAAAGTAATGTAGGAATATGACTTGCTTTCCACAGAATTACTGGAGTACTTGGCTTCGCTGAATGTGGAGAAACCATTGTCAAAAAGAATGAATGAAGCTGCCTGAGTTCTAGGCACTCCGGGACATCTAGAATGAGAAGTGGTTGCTCTTTTTCAGTTCTGTGACAGGGAAGACATTCTAAACAGAAAGACTGAATGAAGCTGTAGGTGCTCTGAGAGCTCCTGGAAATCTACAATAGGGTGTGTGTGTTGCGTGTGTTTTCTTCTTGTCAAAATAATTCAAGAAGAGGCTATAATAGAAAGAAAAGTACTTAACTGAGTTTCTTGAACATATTTCTTATTGCATGGCTATAGGGCTCCTTATCAAGGGCCTGGCTAGACTTGAACGTTAAAGGAAAAATTTAACCTGCTTGTCTTTCAGATTCTTTTTTTTTATATCAATTATTGAAAGTCATGGAAAGATCAATTTATTATTATTTTAGGTGGAAAAAAACAACTGGACAGGGATCTTTTCATTGTATTGATTGGAAGTAATCAATAGATATTGCATTTAGCCCGAGAGGGAAAAGACTTTGGAGGGATTGCATCAAAGAAAGTTGCTGTGACACGGAAAATTTCACTGCACAATCTTGTTGCTTGTTTTCTAGGAGAAAATGTTACTTACAATACTCTGACCCTAATTTTCTGACCTCATCCCATCTTCTTCCCTATTCAGGTATGGGTAATAATTTCAGTAACATGTGTTGTTCAAATCAGCACTTGCTTGCTTCCTCCAATAAGAAATTTTACATGTGGCATATTTCCAAAGAACTGAAATATTTCTGTTCTGAATACAATAACTTCCAGTAAATGAGAGGGGGAAAGAGATTTAACCTGGTGTAGAACTAGGCTCAGTGATGATCTCTTCCTTGTAAATGCCTCTACGTGTTTAGGACGTGTTGAGGTAGAAAAAGAAATAACAGACACTAGACAAGCCAGACCTGCTAATGGATCTCCTCCCTGTATCTATCCTTTCAGGGGTGGAGAAGTGCTGATGGCAACTCTATTGTGGGCAAAACCATTTTTCTTAATAACCAGAAGACTCTTTGATACTCCTACAGTTTAGCAAAGTAGCTTGGAGTTCTTTGAATTTGTTTGACAGCAGCAAAATGAAAAGAACATTGACTACAGTTATTCTTACATACATGCGCATGGCATCTATAAAGTGCCAAATACGCAGTACAGGATCCTACCTTCTTACCAAGCAGGATGGTAACAATGCTGCCCACTGTATATTGCATGAATTTGTTAGATGTTTGCTAAGTGTATCTAACTCTAGCTGTATTTCCGTTAAGAGTATTTCCTCTAGAAACCCCCCCCCCCAGCTGTATTTCCACTTTCTAAAGTGAGTTGGTATAGCTGGAATTGCCTTGGAAGATAGGAAAGCATGTTTCCTATCTTTACATGTTCAAGCTGATTTATTGTAATTTCTAAGTGTTCTTAACAGACACTTCGAGAAGACCTTTTCATTTATGGAGAATTATTTTTCAGGAGCCCTTGCATGCGATTGCTTGTGCCTTTATACCAGCTTGGCCGCGTGTCTTTAAAGCTCTTTGCTGCCTCTTCTCAGGTTTAGGGCTGTCCCTGAAGTGGCCCTTCTTCTGGCTGAAGGACAGGGTATTTTGTCTGTCAAGAAGCACTTGTGAGCTGGGCTGCTGAAGGCAACTGCCTGTTAGGAAACGTGTGTCTGAAGTGGAATGCCTTGCAGAATAATGTCTTTGCTGCGTTTGTAATTGCAAATGTAATTAGCAAACAAGCTCTGGAGGATTAAGAACCCGAAACTTTCACTGCACATGATTTGACCTTACGTTAGCCTAACGGGACCAGTAGGCACTTTTTAATCCATGCCTTTTCTGCATTTTGGCCTGGGATGACAGCTTCTCCCAAACATGTTGTGAAGACCTTATATTATTCTTTCCTTTAGAGTATTCCTTGGGCTCTGGGCTCTCTTCAGAAAGAATGCCATGATACCCTCTGTGAAAAAAAAATGCTAATAGATGTTAGCTTTTGAGCAGTGTCAGTGCTATGAACATCTCAGATGGCACTGTCGTGTTTCACGCAGCCAACTTGTAAAAAGCAGGTGGCAGGCTGATGTTTTCATACAACTTGTGCTGTTTTGCGACTCTGCTGAGCTGATCGCGTCCTCCCCCTTCCCCTCTGTACTTGGCTGCTTCTAGTGTGTTCCAAGCATGTTTTCTTTTTCCAAAGGGCGAAATAGCCACATTTTGCTTTGGAGGTTACCTCCCCTCAATTTCCAAACTTCATGCAAATTTTGTAATCCTGTGAAGACCAAGCTTGACCCATAAGTATCTGCCCACAACAGACACAACATCCCTTCACAGGAAAGTCACAAACTTGGAGTGTGTGTGTGTGTGTGTGTGTGTGTGTGTGTGTACAGGGAGTGTTTTCTTTCTTATGCAAATTCCGTCATGCTAGAGGTTCTTTTCTGCCCCCTTTGTGTCTGCTGTATTTAAGTTGCAGTAACATGCCATGACAAAGCTGTTTTTGTTTTGTTTTTTAGTGTGAAAGGGAATGGATTGAGAATAGAGAGAGGCGGCGTGTCTTGTCCGATTCTGCACTGCCGGTGAGGCGTTGATTTCTAGGGTATCTCCATAATTATTACATCCTGTTTGCGGGTGGTGGGGAGGAAAAGGAGGCCTTCTGTATTAGAAACATAGGTAAACTACCATATTTGGACAGAATCTTGACCCCCATGTCCTTTTTTATCCCGCAAATAATATTCCCAGATGCATTCATATACTTGTTATGTGTATCGAATAACTGTTGGACAGCATTCAGGACTTCTAGCTGGGTGCATTTTCAGTGATGGCAAAAATAGACACCTGTCTTCTAAATTGGATGTACAGTACTGTATATACTTTAGGTGAAGATTCCTTGTTTGTTTTGCATGTATATACTGTAGCAAAACGTTTCCTCCTGTGATTCGTTTTTTCTATTCAGTTTTTACTTCTCTCCCTTGAACCTTAAAACACCCTTCTATAAAAATTGAACTCTCTTTTGAACAGATCCAAAGAGCATATTGTCCTGCTTCCTTTAAGGCCAGGGGAATAGCTTCAAAACTGTTTCGTTCCTGGTCTGATTTTGCACAGGGCAGCTCTTGTTCAAAAAATGATGGTTCCTTCTCTGTAAAAATACGTAGAGCAATTAAGAACAGATATATAGTTTTCTCTCAGCTTTTAAAAGTGTCTTTTAAAACACTTTAATCCTACTTTTCAAAGCAGTTCCAAAGCAGCTAACAACATATAATAAAACATTAAAACATAAAAAGGAAACAAACAAAAAAGGATAATACTTCCGTCTCCCAGTTCACAGCACATAGAATCAAAAAGAATGCAGTTTACACTTGTAATGACAGCAACTTTAACAAAAGCATCAGGAAATAGATTTAGACAAATTAAATTTGTCTAAGGCTCTCTGGAAGAGTTGTGTTCCCCTGCTACCTGCCAGAGAGCAGGACTTTTTGGTAACAGATGTGATAGTGTACTTTGAAAGTGTCTCAGATCAAATATATAGTGTTTTTTTCTCTCCAGTTCACATATAATTGTGTTAAGTATGGAAAAGGAATATGTTTTCCAGAGATATATTCAGCAAATCGTATAAATGGACTTTTCACGAATAGAGTTTTCTTCTTTTTTGAAATGCAACAATAATGCCTATCAATGATTATCATAGATTATCTCTCAGGCTCTTAAGAACCTAGATATTCCTTCAAAACGGATGGTTCATTTAGAGAAGATTCTTCCCCTTGGTAGACAATGGCAATTAGATTAGTATTGGAACTTTTTCTAGGGAAATGTTTCAGATTTTTAAAAAATGAAAACACATTCTAAAACATGAATTAGAGTATCTTTGACTTTGACTTCTGTGTCCACAATGTGCACTTGTTATATGAACATTATTTCCTTGGAGATAAGCTAATAATAATGGGGATGACAAACAGTTTAGCTGAATAGTCATTCAAAATCTTGCTTGTAATCTGTCCTCATCCATATTTTACCTTTTGGGGCATTTCTGCCTTCCTGCTCCTCTTACTGTTTCATTCAACATCTCAAGTGCTTCTATTTTTACGTCCGCTTTTTGGTAGCTCAGGGAGGTGGTGGTGGTGGGGAGCAGAGATATTTGTGCTTCAGGAAGATGCTGAGCATCAGTTCCTGTGAAATTTAAAACCTTAATGCCCATTGCCTGCCATGCTTTACTAGTCAATTTGGCATAGAGGTTTCTTCCGTGAAGAGAAGGGAGCCCACAGTGCAACTAGCTGGCCTATTATGCAGTGATTTGCAGACAATTGAATATAGTCTGCAATGCAGTCGAACTTAGGACCAAAAAGAGGGAGTAAAGGTACCGCTTGCTGTCTAAAACTGACTCTCGGTCACAAAGGTACTCTTTGGATGAGCCCTCTGACTAAACTGATACTCTCATAGCTATTAGAGAAGAATTTACCTGGATTCCGTATGAGTGCATTCTGCAGTAAAATGATGTAGAAATAAATCTATTTGCAAATGACAGCAATTAGTCAAATGTATAACACACATATTTTTATTAAGCATAGTGGATCATTCAGCTTAAGAATAAATTTATATACAGTTGTAGCTTCCTTCTCATATGAGCAGTGCATAAATGATATGAGTGATAGAAAAGAATTTGTTTTAAACACAGCCATGACTCTGTGTAATGTGTGTGTACACACATATATGCAAATACATTGTGTCTGAGTGTGCGCACGTGTGTGTTTGTGTGTGCGTGTGTGTGAGTGCATGCATGCAAATACTTGTATAGATGGCGAGGTATATCCTGTGTACAAATTGGTGTGGTCCCTACACAGTATATGCGCATATTTTATGCACAAGTACAGTGTACTTATGCAAGATATATGTCTGCAAATCTAGGACAAATATACCTCCATCCAACATTGCATCTTTTCCAACGAGTGTTTGGTAGTGTCTCCCTTGTATCTTTTTTAGATTATGGACCTCTTGGGACAAGGAATCAGGTTTTTTTTCTTCATTTCTTTTTTTTTTTGTAAACCACTTTGTGAACTTTTTTGTTGTTATAAAGCAGTATATAAAATATTCTAAGTAATAATAATAAGACAGCCTACATGTGTCTGTATCACTACAGTCTACATGTGAAAGATTAAAAAAAAGTGAAGTAGTCTTCTATGTGAATACAGTACATCTATACAGTAGCATGTATAGCTTTCTGTTTGGTGCAGTTTGATATAGACAAAAATATGATAGGAAAGCTTTCTTGTGTTGTCTGTTAAAATGCAAGAAGAAAATAAGGGATGCCTGATGTGTACAGAATGTGAACAAATTGCTGTTTTATTTTGCTGAGAATCAAGCAGGAGGACTGAGGTTTCTAAATCCAGTAATTGTGCTGCTTTGCTATTTCCTTCGGATTAAAACTGGACATAGGAACTTGTATAGGAACTTGTATAGGACATAGGAACTTGAATTGTATTTCGGTGTTTATTACAATGTGGAAAATTGAAAATGTATCTCATCTGGAGTCTGTCACATTGGAAGAGCATTTTCAAAGACTGCTTTTGAGTACACTTTATCACATCAAACAATATTTCTGTCTTAATGCATAAAAAGCTAGCTCTAATTAAAAGCAACAAATACAGCCATTTGGCATTTGTAATCCTGGTTCTCAGAGAATATTGCAGAAAGAACTACATATACCCACACAAAACATTTGTGCCACTGTCTTTATACTCCTGGTCTCTTCCCAGAGCTTCCATCTCTTCAAAATACTTCCTGTGTTGACAGACATTATTAATATTTAGTTGGGTTCCTGAATATGTTTGATCCATATATATTTGTGGAATATGCCTGAACAATGCTGTACTAAATCTGCAATTCATTCACTTCCTTTTTTCTTCTTCTTTTCAACATTCACTATGGAATTTAGAAAAAAAAATACACCAAACACTCTTTCATTGTTGATTGAAGAATGAAAGAATCAGATTTTGGCTGTTTTTTCTCTGTCAGCATGAGGCTTCTTTCCTTCAATCTGTGTGAAATGCTATAGATTCAATTCCCCTGTTGGCCCAAGAGTTAAAAATTAATTCATGAATAATAAAAACCAATCAGTCTTGTTGAGTTTAAGAGGGATTAGAAAACCTTTTTTTTGTACAGAAGCAGTTATATATCTTGGTGCTGATGTTGTTGTACTATTAGAGCTTGCACTGGGTCTCCCTGGTTGATCTGATAACACTACCTGATTTGCAAAATACAGTTGTTAACCTGATGACTAACGAGCCTAATATTGGATGGATTAACAGGGGTCACACGGCTAGTGCCTGTTACAAGTTCTCAGCCCCTCCAGAGATAATTCACTTTATCGAAGAGCATTTCTGAAGGCAAAGCAATTGCAACGAAACATATTCGTGTACGAATCATTCTTGCGACCGTAGCTTATTAGATAGCTAGGGTTTTCAAAGGGATTGAGATTTTTTATTTCTGGTGGAATCCATTTGGGGACCTGGATGCACCCATAGTGTTTTCAGAGCACACTTTTATTTATAGTTGCTCCTGTCCTGGAGAGGTTATGGTCTAGTAGTGCATCTGTACTAAAAAGCAAAATACCGGAAAAAGTCTTCAATTACTGTGTTTTGAAATTGTTAACCCAGCCTTTAGAATAAGTTTCATTTTCTCCTATAGAAGGAAGGCTTTATATAGCAGACGTATATGACTATTATTTCTGAGCTTCTCCTGCACCAAGGGGCCTTAGGCAAGAATCCCTCCTCCTCATGACACCATGGATTGACCATAGCACCATGTGATGCATTCTACCTGCCTGCTTGACCTATTCCCCAGTTTTTCGGTGGTTAATGAGCTTTCCCTGTTCGTCTGTCATAGTCAGGCTTGTGTTGTCACAAGGTGGTTAAGCACTGAAGTTCTTCATAACCCTCATCATTGTTCCTTCATCTTCATTCAGCGAGAGCACATGCACAAGGTGTTGTAGAACCATCCCTGAGTTTTGCACCTTCCTTCACTAGAGCATTAGCCCAGTCTGTTGAATCGTGCCTGCACGTATAGTTGTTCCCCTCTCTTCCCAGTCCCAGCCAAGTTTGACGAACTTGCGGTCCTAAGTGTTTCAGAGCAAATTTGAATCAAAATATTAAAAAGCTGAACTTGTGTGGTACTTTTCTTCCCACACTCATACTAATTAGAGTTTTTATATGAAACAAAGAAAAGCAATACATCAGGTACAGAAGGCCAGTGTATTCATATTGTATATTTTAGCGCAATAGGTAGCCCAATCCTAAGGTGCGCTAGCTCAGCCAGGCCACATGACCTGCACTGCATCCAAAGCAACAGGAGATGACTAGAGGCATATATTTCCTCTTACCCCAGGTAAAACCACAGTCACCCCTATGGGGCTTCTTGGATCTGTGTTAGCTATATAGCTGGTGCAAATCTGGGAAGTCTACATAGGGCTGCCCAGCTTGGGAACAGGGCTTAGGATAAGGCAGAGGAGGCCTCCACTGCCACTTCCCTTTCCCTGGCCCAATCCTCTCCCCGTTCTGCCATCCCCCTCCCAAAAACACCCCCTCTCAGCGTCCAAACCACCCTCCAACTACCCTCTCCCACCCCCTGTGCAGCCCAACACTCCTTTACATGTGCTAGCCGGAGCGGGGATTGGATCCAGCACTGACGAGCCAGTGCAGGCCTCTGTGCTGATCCAGCCGGCTACCAAGTTGGTGGAAACATGCCTTATGGCATGTTTGCAACACTCTGGGCTATCATGGAGATGGCCACACTGGCTCAGCCATCAGTTAGAATTGTGGCATAATATATACTGGAGCGAAAAAACAAGACGCAGTATTTTCTACAAATGATAGTTTTTGATTTGGGCTTTAGTTTTCTTCTTGTTTGCTGCTTATTATAGTCAGGGCTGTCACCTGATTGAAGGGATCTAAGTTGATTAATTGTATGAATTTTAATCAGTGTATTAAATCTGCTTAAATTTGCATGTGAATAAAACAAAACATTGAAAAAAATTCTTTTTTTAAAATGCTAACATGCAAACCATAGAAGGCATCATTTTAGAAAAGATATCCCCTCATGCTGTACTGTAAGTACTTCGGAAAATAATGAGCATTAGAGCATTATTTGTAACTGCAGTATTAAAACATTTTTAAAAAATCTTTCTCACTAGGAAATTAAATTTTATGTGGTCGTAACTTATTGATTTTACTAATTATGTAAGTAAACCTCAATATTATATAGGGCACAATCCTAAGTTACTTTCCAGCACTGGGGTAAGGGCAATGCTGCTCCAAGGTAAGGGAACAAACATTCCCTTACCTTGAGAGGCCTCCTTGACTGTCCCCCAACTGCAGGATGCAGCACATGCCCCATTGCCACAGCTATATCAGTGCTGGAAGGTTGGTTAGGATTGTGCCCATAGTTACACAGCAATGTGCATCCTACAGCTTCTCATTGACAAAAGTTACAAATTACTAGAGGACTACAAGAGGCTGAGGCTGCAACCCTATCCACATTTTCCTGGGAGTCAGACTTACTTCTGAGTAGATGTGTAAAGGATTGTGCTCAGGCAGCGCAATCCTACGGACTGCGCAGTGTCGGCGCAATGGGGTTGGGCCGATGTTGCGTGCTTAGCGCCAACGTGGGGGCGCCGACTGGCACCCCTGCGTTGGTGCTAAGGCAACAGGACCAGTGCTGCAGGCAGTCCTGGACTTGTTGTGCCTGCGCAGTGCCTCCGTCGCATTGGCCGAAGGCGGCCGACACAAGGGAGGCGTCATGACGGGGTGGCTCGGGGATTGGCAGGAGGAGTGCAGGAGGTGG
>JAJKFI010000038.1:7182883-7201360 GCA_029204185.1 Lerista edwardsae
CCACGTGCCCCCAATTCAGGCACAGTCTCCATGGATCTGTGCCTGCTGTTTAGCAGGTGCAGATCCAAGGAGCCCATAGGGGAGGCTAGAGCCTCCTTTACGGTAAGGGAGCGAACACTCCCTTGGGTGGGGAGGCTCCAGCCTCTCCTATACTGCACTGGATATGGCCGTTGGCCGGCCAGCCTCGCCGTTCCAGCACAGTATAGGATTGCGCCGAGTCTTTGACAGCAATAACAGTCAGGCAGTGGAGATGACCAAGGCTAAGTGGAGGCACTGTTGTCTTAATGAGATGACATTGCATAGAAGAAGACAGAATGAGGGCTTTGAGTCTGGCACATGTAAGCCAAACACAGGAAGAAATCTGTAGTTGCTTGTAGTACTGACAGCCCCACCCGATCCAACTTTCCAGCACCGACGCAGCTGCGATGCAGCCCTGAGGCAAGTGAACAGACATTCCCCACCGTCGCAAGATGCACCGCATGCCCCGTTGGCACAGCTGCATCAGCACTGGAAAGTTGGGTCGGATTGGGCCCTGAACGGCATTTTGACAAGTGAAACTCAAATTAGGGCTTCTTTTAGTATGGAATGCATCACTTGCGAATTTTGTGAATATGAGACAGAAAGTGGAAGACAGCCTTTTAAAAATCTGGTTTACATTCCAGTAAATGCATCTTTTTCATTCAATCTACCAGTGTGGATATTGGAAAGGAAAAAAAAAATTAACAGCTCAATCCTATTTGAACACTGTGCCAGCTTTTCATGGATGCCGATGGATGTCCATCATATCCTCAGCTCGTCCTAGTAATGCCCCACAGATGGTGCCAAGCCTGTCCAGTCAAAACAGCGCTGGTGCAGCCCTTCCTAGTAACAAGCCCAGAGTTCATGGAATCACCAACACACCATGGAGTGGTACAATGAAAGCAACATGTCATCACTATGACAGTGGTGCATCATCTGCGTTACATCCATGTGTCATAAGAACATAAGAATATAAGAAGAGCCCTGCTGGATCAGGCCAAAGGCCCATCTAGTCCAGCTTCCTGTATCCCATAGCGGCCCACCAGGTGCCCCAGGGAGACATAAGTCAATGCGTCATCCTTGTGACATTGACCTGTGTGTCATTGGTTTAATGTCCAAGAAACAAGTCACTGCATCCAATCAGCCCCAACACTGGCAGTCAGAGAAGTGTGTGAGCAGGGATTGGGTACAGATGGAGGGCCATTGAGTGGTCAATGTTGGACGGAACACCCCTTGCCAGCCACTAGGAATGAGCAACCCAGCAACAGGCACCATCTCAACCATGGAGAGATGTCCCAAGGATGCCCCCCACACTACAAGGATGCCACAACACCCCTACAAGAGCTGCAATGGCATTAGCAGCAAAGGGGCAAAGGTATATGGAGGTGGAGACTTTTTATCTGTGAGGGTTCCCAGAACCCTTGTGGATAAAAAAAATCTGTGGGTAATTAAATCCATCAAATTAGCGCACCCCCCTCATGCTGAACACAACCAGAACTATGCTCCGGTTGGGTCCGGAGGGCTTTCTGAGGCCCACCAAAGCTGTGTGGATCCTCCTGCAGCCTCAGTGGGTCTCAGAATGGCCATTTCGGCCAAAAAAAAATCACTTCTGGTTTTCGCCATTGGCAATGGTTCCTTATTAAGTCTACAATCCTAAACATTGTATAGGGTGGCTTGTTTTTTGCTAGGATTCCACAGCTTCCCTGGCTGGTTTCCACAGCTCTCCAGGGAGCCATGGCTCACAGTTTGGGAACCAATGATATTAGGAATACCTTTTGAGTGGGGAAGTGCACAAGCAGAAAGATGAAAGATGGTAGCCATATGAAACAAATACACAAGGCCCTCACAAGGATTTGAGTCCCCATGGAAGCATCTCCTTTTGCATGACTGGCTAGAAGCTCCTGTGGCAGGGACAAAGGAAAAGAGGAAAGTGTGTTTATAGCCCATACTGGCCACTCTAGAAATCTGCTTGCTAACCACTCAGGAACAGCAGTAGACAGGCAAAGAGTGTCCCATCTTGCAAACAGTCACATCTGGCTGGGAGGCTGTAGAACCCTGGACCTTTCAGAGGGAGCCCTTCATGGACTAATCATTTGTCAGGCGTGTAATACAGGGCACCTGCTGCAGTGGCCCACCTGGCTAACCACACCCCCACACCCCCATGCCCCTTGCTGCATTACTGGTACCTGCTGGCATGGGTGTCAGTATGCTGTCCCCACACAGTGGCGTACCTAGGGAGGTCAAGGGGGCAAATGTCCCCAGGCACCAGGCACCCCCTTCCCACCCTTGGTCATACCCCCATCACCACTTCACTCTGGGAGCCACCCTCCTCCTCATCCACTTTTTAAAAAAAGAGCTTTGGATTCAGTGTATGTCAACTCTTTCTCATCCCTCCCACTTCCTTCCTATGCCCCTCCCACCTCCAGTCTCCCTGTTTTGGTCTCTCTGCCAGAGATAGATTCCCCTTTGAGGAATCTCTGTGCTGATAGAGTCCCCTTTGAGGGGAATTACTGCATTTAGTATTTAGATTACAGCAATGCGCTCTAAGTGGGGCTGCCTTTGAAGACGGTCTGGAGACTGCAATTAGTGGAGAATGTGGCTGCCCGTGTGGTTGCTGGGGCTCATTGGTTCGACTCAGGGAGGCTGTTGCTTCAGCGGCTACAGTGGCTGCCGGTTCGTTTCCACGCCCAATTCAAAGTGCTAGTTTTGACTTTTAAAGTCCTGTACGGCTTGGGTCCAGGGTATTTGAGGGACCACCTTCTTCCATAAAATCCTACCCGTGCTCTCAGGTCATCGGGAGGGGGGGCTGTTGACAGTGCCGCCACCAGGAGAGGTGATGCCCCCCCTTAGAATTAAGAACAGCTCCCTCTTTGGCCATTTTTTGGCCGGGCCTGAAGACTTTTTTATTCAAACAAGCTTTTAACTGTTGACATGCTGGCTGTCATTTTAAACTACAGCTATGGAATCTACTGGGCCTACTCATTTTAAATTGTTTTAATATCGTTTAAATTGTTTTATTTTGCTGTTCTATTTTAATGTTATAATTTTGATGTTGTAAGCCGCCTTGAGTGCCCATGGGGCAGATAGGCGGGATAAAAATCCTATAAATAAATAATGAATAAAATATCCGATAGTTGTCTGAGATACCTTGGCGTGGCATTTTTCCAGTGCTGCAATGCTCTCTGTGATGAGTCAGTCGGAGGGTGGGCTTCTACACTGGTGGGGCTGTCGTTGCACTGTGGCAGTCCACTGGCTTACCTTGAGGACAGGATTGCGCCTTGTGTAAATATGCTCTAACGAGTGAATATATTTTGAATTATAATGACTGCCCCTTTAGGAACAATGCAAACCTTCAGAACAATCGTTGTCATTGCAAACAGTCATGTAGGCGTGGGCTCCAAGATTCTACGGACATGGAAAACACGCCAGTGCATAGTGCAGATGAATGGGGGTGCCTGTTCTGTGCGAAGCACAAAGTCCTTTGCTTGAGCAGATGCCAACTGGTCCTTGCCTAACATCATTACAGAACTCCTCTGAATAGCTCGGCTTGTCATGATTTTTCTGGTCCATGTGCTGCAATAGCCTTAGAATGTGACTGTCAAAGGAAGGACTCTGCAGCCCCCTACAGGACTCAGTTGACACTCAGCAACACCTGGTTTTCTGCGGAGCCAAGAAGGCCTGGCTGCTGCCGCAGGAATGAAGTGTAGGGTCAGGCATAGGATTCTTTTTACAGATGTAATCCAGGGAGGTAATGAAATTACATTGTGATTTGAACGGTAAAATACACATTTCCTCTGCCATCCTTTGATGACTGTTTAATCCCTGTCTCAGGCACAGAATCTTAATGCTTGAGACGGGGTTGGCAGATTAGATGGTCTCTTAGCTGACTTCCCTTTTAGGATTCCGCCTTGCGGCATGTGTATTTTTAATTGGTACAATCTCATTTTGTCTGGTATGAACACTGGACATTATGAGCTGAAGGCTTAGCTATGACCATTTTTACCAGTTTTTGTCTTGTGTAAACAGCTGTCCTTGTACAGAGTATGTTGTAGTATTTTAACATCATTGATTGGGCATTCTCCCCCCGCCCCACTTTCCCCCTCCAGATAAAGTATTTCTGAGCTCATGTGATTCTATGTTCCAGAGGCTTTTTTCTCCCTAGAATTTGGTTTGCATCGTTTCTGACACACTTGATGTTTTCACTTCTTTATTTCCATGCTGAAGAATTTCTTTTGCCTTTGTCCCTTCATTTCATTCCTATGTTATGAATGAGTTCAGCTTTAATCGTGCTTTAGATAAACTGCTTGATAACTTTTGGTGCCTCTGAAGTTTCAGTTTATAACAGCATGATATTTTAGCTCCTTATGGAGAACTCTTCAGTTTTCACTGAATGACAAGGTTGCTCTGATGGCAGCTTACAACACAAGTTTAAGGCAGCAGCTCTAGACACACTTACTGGGGAGTAAATCCCATTGAACTTTTAAGAATATGCTATAAGGATGTTTATTTAGAGGTAAGTACCACTGACCTCAGTGGGACTTACTCGCTAGTAAGTGTGCTTAGGACTGCACCGCCACATGTAATTTCCTATATATATTTTTGGCAGTGGGATTCGTATTGCAACAGTATCATTAGCTTGTGATCTTACAGTGAATGCTCAGTTTCTGTCAATTATAATTTATTCAATTATTTCCATTTTTGCTTTCTGTGTATATTCCTTGAACCAGGTACACATTTGTATACTGTATAACATTTGTATACTAATCTTTCAAATCAACTCATTATATCCCTAGATAGTGCTAGATAAGTACCACTATTTTTTTTTATTTATGCCTTGGCCCTTTTATATAGGGTTTAGTCTCTTTTTGGTTGTATACTATACTTTTAAAGAATGTGTGACTCGCTATCCAGTTTTATCCTGAATTTTGGCTGCTTTATATTGACACTTTCTAGATGTAAAAGATTTTGGTCACAGGATAAACATTTAGGGCATGATCTTGCCGAGGTTAATAGTTTTTGGAATCCTACTGATTTCAGTAACAGACTTGGCACACACTTAATTCTCTCCCACTGAAAGCATTGTGACTTCAAAAGTACTTATTTCTGCTTGGATCATATGCAGAGCTTTAGTTTTAAAACATGGTCCTACAATTCATGATTTTCACAAAAAAGTGGACAGAATGCAAGCAGGGAATGAAGAGATAATATCAGCAACATGATGTTACCCTAGGGTTTCAGTCAGTTGTTTGAGTTTGGTAGAAAAATACTTTTCTGATACATCATGAATTATCAAGACCATATTCTTGCACTTTTAGAAAGCAATCAATTGTTTAGCAATAATAATTTTAGTAATATCATGGAATCAATGGTTGATAATAATTTTAAGCATATACAGTATTTGAATTTTATAACACTCCTATCTAGTTCCAAAAGGTTATCTTATTTGCACCCAAGTTTTTATCTTCCCTGTTAAAAGAAATAGTTTAGGAAGCTATTGAATGAATCTGGTCATTTCTGTAATGCTGGTCATACAATTAGAACTGATAGAGGAATTTTCATGACAAATTTCTTCTCCTGAAAAAAGCTCCTTAAAAACAAAGAGGAAAACTTTCCATATAAAACACTTTTTCCTTAACAGAATGAAACATTTTAGTATAATTTGAGCATGGCTAAAATAATATTTTTTTAAAAATTTTTTTAATTGCTTTCTAGGATATGACATTTCTAGGATCTACCCGAAGCTAAGTGCCCCTAAGTCCCATTGATAGACACTTTAAAGCAACATTGATTTCAAGTGGAGAGAATTAAGTATCTGTTAACTCTAAAATGTTTTTCCTTTTATAATGGCTTTTATAAAAGGAGAGGGATTGGAATTTTGTATGTTTTTGTCAGATAGAAATGAATGGAATTTGTGGGATTATAGGGGAAAAGAAAGGTTTAGATACAGAATAAAGAAAAACAGTCAGATGGTCTGTGCTGTGTTGCATGAAGATGCATCAGTCTTTGATATACGGACACAGACCCTCTGATTTCTGAGCCTCAACAAAAATAGCTCACATTTTCAAGGAGGAGGGGGTCTTGGTCACAGCCAGAGGGACTAGTAACTTGCTGTTTTTGAAGTGGAAGTTGGAATTCACAGGACTCCCTTGACATTCTAGAAAGCAAGTTGTGCTGCTCACAGTACAATCTTCAGCATGTAGATGTCTTCTGTTCTCACCTGGCCATATATCTAATTGAACTGCTTTATAAGAATTCTAAGCATGATGTTGAATCTGACACTTTTCACAATGGAAAATCAACAGTAATAAAGGTTGCTTTTGCAATTAGTTATTATTGCATCTGAAAATGCATAAGATACATAAGGTTCTTTCTGGGTGAATGGGGAAAAGCATTATGGACAATAATTTGAATATATAATTTGAATAGCTTGCTACTAAGATGAGCACTCTCATTCCCAAGTCCTTTGACTCCTGCTCTGCAAAATCTGTTCAAAGGTTCTTTTTTAAGCGCATTCAGGGATTCTTCCAAGGTTATCATTCTTTACTCTCCTTTTGAAGGCATGAAGGCAGAAGGGACCAAAAAAAGCCCATTCACACAATTCTTGTGGTATCAGGAGGGCCAGATGAAATAATGCTTAAATCTTAAGAGCGCTCACTGACGTTGTGAAGATATCCCCTTTTCTCCCTTCCCTCCTTGCACCTTTATCGTGCGAAGTTACATCAAAAGCAGGTCTTATAAGGTCCTAAGCATGTTTATCGGTTTCATGGCTATCCCATAGTTTCTAGTATTTACATATTTAAAATATTTATATCTAGGGTTTCCAGATACAAACAGGGGCAGCCCATACCTTTAACCATTGTACAGCGAAGGGAATTTTGGAAGGTGCAGCTCACTACGGAAGGGTTTCAAAAGCTGTACCTGCCCAAATTCCCTCTTCTATACATTGGTTAAAGGTATAGGCACTCTGTCCCAGTTTGAATCTGGAAATATCCCACCGTTTTCCTGTGCCAGCCATACAAGAGCACTGTAACTAAAGGGCACATCCACCTAAAGGGTTAGCAGTGGCATGGCAATGTCAGTTAAGGTATGCAGCAGGTACAGAGAGGGAGGAAATAAATGGCAGGTGGGATTGTTATTTGCTAGCTTTAAATACAGCAGCTCAAACAGCAGTAACTGAACTTGAGTTCTGATTCCACTAAAGCAAATGAAGTTTTAGCAAAATACTGCAAGTGTGATGAAAGATCAGAATTTAAGATCATAATAGGACTGGGATGAGTTATTTTAAAAATACCTGTGAACTGTATGCAACTTGGGGACTCTTTTGTGTAAACCTTTCACTCTTGATAGAGTCATTGGAAATCTGTGTAAAGATGACTATAGGTTTGGGGTCAAGGAGACAAAAGGAAAATAATTGATTTTCACCTTTGTTCAGTCTATATTGCGAGCTTATTTTTTAAAGTGACAACTTAAGGGCTCAAATTATTTTAAATTATGTGCACCCAATTTTTAGGGAAAAGGTGGTGGACAATGCTTCAGACTCCTAGTTATGAAGAAGAGTTTTCTGGCAAGTTTTGTTGCTGTAGGCCCTCTCTTTTTGCACCTCTGTTTCACCTTTGGTTGGCAATGGTGGGGAGGAGGGCAGGTGGCATCCCCCAATGGCCAAATTTGGCCCAGGAGCCACAATTTGGTGACCCTTTACATCAGTGGAGGGAAACCCAAGACAATCACAGCGCAGAGCTCTGCCAGATGCATTTATAGGCTCAGATCACCAGCTGCTTCTTTCTGAGTTCAGGTTTCATGCTTTCAGTGCATGAAACGATTCATTTATTCCTTTGGGAGTAATTTGGAGTGTGTTGAAGGAAGCTCCAGAGTAGTAACTGGGGAGTAGTTTGCACTGCTAAGATGCACAGAGGACAAAAAAGCCAAATGAGGTGTGAGAAGAGATGGAGTGTGAAGTCGCTGAAGTTGCAAAGAATATTATTATTGGGATTTTTTAAAACAAAAAACCAACACAATTCAGAGGAGTAAAGAAGGACACAGATGTGGAATTACATGTCAGGCAAAGAAACGGGACAGAAAGGAAACCTATTTCAGAGGGCAAGTTGCTGCAAGTACCCAGGAAATGAAATTATGTTCTCTCTCTCAATGAAACTTAAGTGAAATATATAATGGGGACTTAAAGAGAAACTTCAAATCCATAACACTGTAAGTAGTGTCAGTCTCTTATGAAATGGATTGGAGAGGAAAAGGCACTGAAGAAGCAGATTACCTGCCACTTTAATTTGGAATTGATACCTCATCAACTGAAACCCTTGGCTGCCTCTTTAGCAATTAATATAGACAACACATGAACAAGAATCACAGAAATAACATTTGGAAGAAGTGGAAGCCCTGGAATGCCTTGCGCAAGATTTCTGAGGCTATAAGAGGAGAGAGGCATTGGTAAAATGATTGATGGAAGCTGGTAATTACTCCTGCCATGAATCTGAAGGAGAACGGGAATTAAAAGGTGGTGGGCATTATGCATTCCTCATTGAAGCAATATACCTTTAATTGCTTAATTGTGCTCTCCTCATTTAAGCAATAGACCATGTTCACAGCTGCAGTGTTTGAAGAGAGGCAGTGGACGGAAAGCTAAACTGATACAGAAAGATGGTTAAAAATCTAATGCTCACCGTTTTATATTTTACATTGCAGGTAGATTAGCACTTATAAAGACCTCCAAAAACCAGGCAATTCCAAAATCCAGGCATTTTTGTCCAAAAATGTGTTCTAGTGTTTCTGTACTGTGAACACTAGAAGGTCTTGAGTTCATTCTCATGTACAGTGCAGCAGCGGTGTGCGGTGTGGGGGCGGGGCAACACCCCTCAGGGGTTCTTCAAAAAGCACCGCTGCCCAGCCTATCAGTGTGCAAATACTGTACTCGCAAGGACAGCACATGGGTTGTGAGTGTTTGCAAATGCACAGATTCGGCAGTAGCACTTTTCAAAGAACCCCGGCAGGGTGTCTTTGCCTCACCTTCCTCCCACTTTCAGCACGCCACTGCAGTGCAGGTACTGGCTGTAAGGTGTGTACCTGTACAGACATTGACATTTTTCTACATGGAGGCAAGCACACACCCATATGGGTAATATGGGTTTGTGCCCATATGGGTAACCTCTTAGGTTTGGGGTGCCACAAGGTTCCATCTTATCCCCCATGCTGTTTAACATCTACATGAAGCCGCTGGGAGAGGTCATCCGGGGGTTTGGAGTGGGGTGCCATCAATATGCTGATGACACCCAACTTTATCTCTCCTTTCCCCCTGATTCTGAGGAGGCGGTTGAGGTCCTGGATCATTGTCTGGAGGCGGTTGGGGGCTGGATGTGGGCGAACAAGCTGAAATTAAATCCGGATAAGACAGAGGTGCTTTTGGTTCGGAAATCCACAGCTCGGGTATTGGACTATCGTCCTGCTCTGAATGGGGTTGCACTTCCTCTGAAGGAGCAGGTTCGCAGCTTGGGGGTTCTCCTGGATCCACAGCTACACCTGGAGTCCCAGGTGGCGGCGGTGGCCAGGGAAGCCTTTGCTCAGCTTCGGCTGATTCGCCAGCTGCGGCCGTACCTGAGCTGTGCGGACCTGGCCACAGTGACCCATGCCCTAGTGACATCTAGATTAGATTATTGCAATGTGCTCTACGTGGGGCTGCCTTTGAAGACGGTCCGGAAATTACAACTAGTACAGAATGCGGCGGCTCGGGTGGTTGCTGGGGCACATCGGTTTGACTCTGTCGAGCCGTTGCTTCGGCGACTACACTGGCTGCCGGTTCTGTTCCGGGCCCAATTCAAGGTGCTAGTTTTGACTTTTAAAGCCCTTTACGGCTTGGGTCCCGGGTATTTGAGGGACTGCCTCCTTCTATATAATCCAACCCGTACTCTTAGATCATCTGGGGGGCCCCTTTTGACTGTGCCGCCACCAGGAGAAGTGAGAGGGGTGGCGGCCAGGAAGAGGGCCTTCTTGGTGGTGGCCCCCCAACTTTGGAATACCCTCCCCTTAGAATTGAGAACTGCTCCCTCTTTGTTAACATTTCGGCGGGGGCTGAAGACCTTTTTATTTCAAAAAGCTTTTAACTGTTGACAGGCTGGCTGGTTTGCTACACTTCTATATTTTATACCTTATGATCCACGGGGCTTGTTGTTTTTAAATTCTATTGTCTTGTTTTAATTTTGTTTTATTGTTGTTTTAATATTGTTTTAAAATTGTTTTTTAATGTTAAATTTTATATTTTACTGTTGTAATGCCACCTTGGGTGCATTTGGGCAAAAAGGCGGGATAGAAATATTATTATTATTATTATTATTATTATTATTATTATTATTATTATTATTATTATTAATAATAATAATAATAATAATAATAATAATAATAATAGTGAAAAGTGCAAGAGGAAGCATTTCTCATTATATTTATGCAATTATTCCAAAATCCAGACAAATCCAAAATCTAGACACCTTCCCACCCCACGCGGTCCAGATACTCAACCTGTACAAGGCTACGTACTGTACAGCTATATAGTTCATCCTAGTTCTCGGACAGTATGGTACTCTCCCCAAAATGTATTTCCTTTTATCCGCTCTACCTCTCTCAACACTCTTCTAGGGAACTTGCAGAATTGGGAGACCAGTGTATCCCCACTGAAATTGGCTCTGGCTCTGGACCCACCATTCACTGTTGGGGGTCTCAGGAATGGAGGAGCAGCAAACTCAAATCAAAACTCTGACTCAATGGTGCAGCATTCACCTGGCAGTGTGAGGCATCCCAAATCATAGCCCTGTTCAAAGGAGGAATCCTAACCTTAAATACACCAGCAGAGAAAAGCAGTCAGGCTGTTTACCTAACACCTCAGTTGATTCCTGGAAGGCTGGTGGCACAACTCCATGGACTAGTTCCAAGTTGTAATTGCCTTATAGACTGCTTCCCCTCCCCTCCCCCTCTCTTTTGCAACTTTGCTGACACTGCTGGACAGCTCCTTGGAAGATCAGGTAGGACAGTAACAGCCCAATCCTATCCCCTCTGGCTGGTGCAAGCGTACCAAAAATGGGTGCGCTGTATCCAGCAGGGTATATGTGGATTGGGAGGCTTCAGAAGGGAAAGGGGATTTAAGCCCTAAGCCCCCCAATCACAACAGGTCTCCTTGGACCTGCACTAGCGATTTTGCAAGGCCAAGGAAAGGAGGCAGGGAGACTGCTACTATACTGCGATTGTGTGCCATCACTGCTGGATCCACACCCTCCCACATCCTCCCTGTCCCCAATTTGCCCCCATTTACAATATGCTCATGCCCTCTCACTATTTTGCCTGCTCCGGCAGGTGGCCATCAATCCCCCAATGCACAACAGAAAGCTCCAGCCTTCCCATCAGCTCTCTGTGTGCTACTTGAGCACCCTTTACAGCTGCTTTGCAGCAGTCACTAGGCTGTAAGAGATATATCCTTGAACTGGTGCTCCAGAGATGGAGGAGGTTGATCAAAACAATAATATGTATATGTGTCTGGAAGTACAGACAATAGCTGGCACTTCTGCACAGCAAGAGGCAAAACTGCCTACAGAACTCCTGACCCACTTTTTCCTCAATAGCATATTTTTATGTAATAAATTAAAAACAAGAAGAAATAAAGGATTTAAAAAATAACCTCAGGCATGGTCCAGATGTTCAGGGCCTCCTTCAGACACCACACTGGGCCACCAAGCTGGCCTTACTTCAGGGGTCAGGGAACTTTTTTACCTTTTACCCCAAAATATATTTAGATACGCCAACATTACCCCCTTGATGTTACCCCCCCCCACCAGAACAAAAGAAAAAAAATTACATATTGGAACCCATTGCTTTTTATTTGATTAATTAATGAGCTTAATTAATGCTATGTAAATATGAAGTTGTAAAGAGTTTGGGTACACCTGCAGACCTTGAGAGAATAGAATTCAACCCTTCTGGGTTACAACTAGCTTACCTTTTTGACAACAGGTTTAGGTGCTTGGACTTAAGATTTCTCTCTATAATGAATTCAGATTGGAGCTGTCTGTCTGTCTGTCTGTCTGTCTGTCTGTCTGTCTGTCTGTCTCTCTCTCTCTCTCTCTCTCTCTCTCTCTCTCTCTCTCTCTCTCACACACACACACACACACACACACACACACACACACACACACAGGCCAGCAACAGCAGTTCTGATTTTGTTTTTGTTTTCTGCTGTTCGCCTTGCCTCGTTGCCTCCCGCCTCTCTTTGTGTCCCTGACTCCTTGCACAGGTGCAGGCACCCCAGCCCTCCCCCTGCTCGCCCGCCCGCCTGCCCCACTCCTTGGGACAGCAAGACAAGACAAACCCAGGGAGAGCCCTAGCTGCTCACAAGCAAAGAGGCACGTCCACAGAAGTCCTCTCAACACACACACACGTTCGCGTCTGCGGGCACATGCACACACACACATCAGGCGCTCACCAGAGCCTCCCCCACGCCTGCATGTCTCGCGTCCCTGCCAGGCTCCTGGGTGGCGGCGACGGTGGCAGCTCCTCGGCCTCCCAACCCGGAGCTGGTTCAGGCTCTTCCCTGGCGTCGAGCGCCGCCGACTCCATGGCTACCTGAGTGCCAGCCGGGAGTGGGTCTGCGCCGGCCTCGCTGCCTGGAATAGGCTTGGCCTCGCTGGCTCCCCAATCACCTGGCACTTTTGCAGTTGCAGCCAAGGCCGCCATTTTCTCTGCTGTTGCTTCCTTCTCCCTCTACCAGCAGCGGGATCGATAAAACCACGGCCTTCTTAGCTGCCTGGGAAGGGAGGGGAACGCTGCCTATTGGGGGCCAAGTAGTGATGTCATTCAGGGGGAACGGACCAGAACGGGCGTTCCAGATCCTAACGGGCTCCGTGGCTGGTTCCGGGTTCCCGACAAGTGCCAATCAAAAGTGAGTTCCTGTTCCTAAATCATTTGAATGACACCACTGGGGCCAAGTACCTTGCCACTTCTAATCTCCTATTGGAAGCAAGGGAAATCCATCAAGCTTGAGAGGAACTTCCCATTGGTCAGAAGAGAGAACGTTGGTCATGAAGGAAGGATGAGGGAAAAGGGGGCGGGGCATACTTCTATCTGTCCATTACCCCCAGGAATTTCATTTTTACCCCATTTGGGATAATTTACCCCTGTTCCCTGACCACTGCCTTACTTGGAGACACCAATTCTGTGAACCACTATCTCTATGTAAAGGTAAAGGTAAAGGTTTCCCCACGACCGAATAGTCTAGTTGTGACCGACTGTAGGGGGTGGTACTCATCTCCGTTTCTAAGCCTGTAGAGCCGGCGTTTGTCCGAGAACAAGCTTTCGTGGTCATGTGGCCAGCATGACTATAAGCCAAGGTGCACGGAACACCATTACCTTCCTACTGAAGTGGTCCCTATTTATCTACTTGCATTTTTAGGTGCTTTCGAACTGCTAGGTTGGCAGGAGCCGGGACAAGCAACGGGAGCTCACTCCATTGCATGGTCTCAAACTCCCAACCTTCTGGTCAAAAAGCCCAGCAGCAGTGGTTTAACCCGCAGCGGTACCACATCCCTACATCTCTGTGTAGGCTTATACCAAATTGTTATGGTCCAGACAACCTCTTTCAAGCTACTGTGAATTTATAGAGGTGGTGCCTCCATGTGAGTAGTCTGGCAGCTCTGTGCTCATGCAGATTTTTGGAGGTTACCAAGTTTTTGAAGTAGTCATGGTGGTCTTAGGGCTTCTCCATATGCTTGGTTTTCTTGGTATAGCAACTCCCAAATTCACATGAAACTTGGTCTAGTCTGCCTGTCATTGGGAGAATCTGAGGCTGACATAAGTTGAAAGAGTTGTCAATCCCTGATAAAATCAAGGGATCTCAATTTGACTGTCTTTCATCACAGGGTCAGTGATAAAACAAACAATAGTAGGATTGTTATCTCGGGTATGTGGAGTTTACAGTTCCCTACAGAAGCACAGTTATATCTGAATGAAATAAGCAAGGGTATGTTGCTGACCCTATGAGGATGTTCATGTGGACCAGATGTATCATTTTTGGAATAACAACCCACGCATAAAAAAACCTCTGCATCTTGCCAAGAAGCTCAAACTATGAGTCAAACTTCCCAAAGTTTGCTACAGGCAATGGCTAGGGAAGGGCGAGCCCTTGATCTGTCTCAGCAGAGTTCCAGTTTAATCTTTGGTGTTCATCCATTACATGGAATGAAGAAGTGGACTGCACGTTTGCTTCCCATTCCACTTTAGAGCTTATTCCAAATTAACAAAAAGCAGATAGTAGAGTCTAGAACTGAAATGTATGTGTGTGTGTGTGTAAACATCACATTCTGTAGAACACGCCCCCTTTCATAAATACGTTTTGGGTGCCATTGGTGAGTTTGACAGTGGGGCAATGCATAATCACAGAATGAATGAAGGGAGGAGTGGTACTGTGCCCGGACACAGAGGCGGATCTACAGGGAGGGCAAAGCTCTAAGTGTTGCAAGGAGCCTTACCCTGTCATGTAAATCCCTCCTCTCCCTTGCTGCTGTAGCCAGTAAGCAACGCCAAGATGTTGCTTTTCCCTGTGAGGATTGGCTAAAACGGTGCAGGGGAGGAGTGTTTTCCACTGCAAGGTAAGGCTTCTTGCAAAACTTAGAGCTTTGCCCTCCCTTAGATCTGCCCCTGCCTGGACATCTCTGACCCTGCCCCCTGACATCCGGGGGCCTACATGTATGCTGCTCCACCTGATTAGGATCATGGGAAGATAGTCCTCATCTTAAGTTTCTCAATCGTGAAGGTTTCTTGATCACTAAATGACCAGTCACTGGGTTTGGGACCAGCAGGTACAAACCCCCCATTGTACTGGGGACCTACTGGTGGTTCCGCCCTCTCCTGAGACACACTTCCTGCACCCATCACCACCCACTCCCTGCCCCCCCGTTCTGCCTTCCCAGCACTATTCACTATACCCAAATATTCTTATTAGAGAGAGCAGAAATGGTTGCTATGATGCCCAGAACTACTGAAAGCTACATTAGCACAATTTCTAAGAACCTGAGCAGGACTGGGACTTAATCTCTTGTTACCTGAAGGCATCGGAAGGGGTTTACCAGATGCCTCCCCCTGGTGGTGCTCTACGTAGTCCAGTTGTCTTCAAACACTTTCGTTCTTGTAAGTTGCAGTGACCCCACAACTGCGGCTAGATGGGGAAAGGGCAAAAGCCTGATGGATCACAGGCTGGGTGAAGTATGAGAAAGAGTCCCAAAGCGTGCTCTTTTTACAGCATGTTTACAGCATGTCCCAAAACTTGTGCATTCATTCAGCAGGGAAGGACAGGATATTTGTTTCCTGCAGCACAGCCCCAGAATGAACTTAATATCATTGTGCTACCAAAAGGGCTTGTTGGTTTCCAGGAGGCAGCAAACAGGAGCACTCAGTAAAATTAATAACAATGAAAGTACATCTTATAATTCATCAATCTTTTGTTTCCGGCATTGGAGTGGTGCAGTCTGGGCTGCTCGGGTTACATAAGGACCAGCACTTTCATTATAGCCCCCTCTTCCCCCAACCTCTCATTTCTCAGGAATGGTACGGAGCACACCCTTATTATAGGTGAGGCAAGAGGAGGATTAGGAAACCAGCATACCCCAGATGAGCATTAGGCAAGGTGTAACAACCCCACCCTTCTCTGCCCCAACAAATGGACACAAGCTGTGTATGACGTTTCTGCTGCATCCGTACAAGCCAGGTCTGCCTTTAAGAATGATATATGGGAACAAATTAATCTACATCATTGTTTAATGACCGGTGGTGGGGAGGGAGGGAGGGAGGGAGGGAGGGAGGGAGAGAGGCCTCATGAATGTGGGCCTCTAACATTGCTAGCTAATGGCAGGTGTATGGTGACAGAGCTGTTTCCTCATGAAGTAGGCTACTAATTTTATTCTCAATGTACACAGCTTCTACTATGAATGAGGCCCCATTATCTAAATGTTCAGTATCAAATCTCATGGCTATTTGACTCCTGCATGGTTTTTTTTGGGGGGGGGGTGGCGGGGGGAGGTGACTAGTGTACAGAGTCCAGGTCAGTGAATACCGTCTGATTATGTGAACATATGTCCTCGACTTCTGGGAAAAACGAGACTGTTTTCTGTGATAGTGATGTCAAAGATGGTGTCTTCAACCTTTTTCATGCCGCCCCCCAATAAATAAATAAATAATGAGATTGGCAATGCCCTGCAATCACTGTGGCATCATTGCTACCATCCCTGCAGGGCCATTCCCCTTAACAAGGAATGCCATGCTTCCTTTTCTTCTGGTGGGTCGTGGCCCACCAGTTTGAGAACCACTGGCCCAAGCCATTGCCTTGCCCTCCTACGAGGGTGCCAGTGCAGTGATGTCATGCAGGGGGTATGCGGGGCTACGCGAGTACCGGTTTCTAGGATTACAGCTGGCCCCGCCCATTCGCCCGCCCACTCGTCAACTCCGCCCTCTGCAACGTTTGAATTTCCTGCATGTTTGAGTTGCCTGCATGTTCTCAGAGCCAGGCAGGCAGGCAGGCAGCGAGCAGAGCCTTTCCTTTCCTTGCCACTGAAAAATGAGTTGCTCTGGGGTTTTAACATGATGCCAGGCCTCCTTAACATGTTCTGGGGGTGCTGTGGAATACTGTTGCAACTGTTGGGTCAGTTTAAAATCATCTGAGGCCTCAAAAAGGGCTTTTTTCATGTCACTTCCTGCCACGACATCACTTCTGGCTTATGACATCACTTCCGGTGGGCGGGTCCCGACACGTGCCAATCAAAAGTGAGTACCTGTTCTTAAATCATTTAGATGACACCACTGTGCCAGTGTCTTAATTCTACACATGCACATTCCTTACAGCAGAGTCCTTAATTCTGCCACAAGACTGCTAATTATTTATTCTTGTATTTGTTGGTTTTGCTTAGCCTTTTGACATGCTCTGCCCTAAGGCATAATAACATATCTTGTTAAAAATAAAGCTGAGTAAAGAAAGAAAAAAACTAGAAATATCATTTGTTGGAAAAGCCAATCTAAAAATAGTCAAGCCTTATAACTCTTCTGAAAGAATCATGACGGCCACCTGGAAGTGATGCTGAGCAATAGGGGCAGACCTACTACTATATTACTATAGCAATATTACTATTGCTATTGCATTAAATTAGCTGACCCACCTATTCCCCAAGAAGGTAAATGTTCCTACCTGTACATTATATCAATGGACTGGGACCCACTTTTTAAAACGGCACTCATGTTGCCTCCTCAAGTGATGTAATTAACTTGGAAGTGATATCATAGCCAGAAGTGACATCATCAAGCAGGAAGTGCCATCATTGTGACATAATCACATGACAGTCCTGAAATGCAACCTGGCATTCTTGGACTGCAGCAACTGCACGACCATGAAACATCCCTGATAGGAAGCAAGATGCGGACAAAATATTTTGTAAAACCACTGAACTAAAAACAAAATTAACACAAAAAAACCCTCACTGAAAATTCAAATTGTTCACTTACAAAAGGAATATAGCAAGAGTAACGTCTGCAGCTTCCACGATGGCTGCTTCCAGGTTTCTGCGACCCATCAAGTGGGTCCTGACCCACAGTTTGAGAAGCACTGCTTTAGACTATTAGAAAGACACAGAAAGAAATCTGCTCCAAAGATGAAATAGTCTGAAAAGAAAAGAAGAAGCCAAATGAACATGAAGGAAGAATATGGGGAAGGAACTTTGTGGTTCAGGCTATGGATTGCTTTTGAAAATTTCATCCCTTGTGTTTTACTTTGATCACCCAAAAGAACAACTATTATTTAGACATCATTCTAGTAAAACTAAAGTAACTTTCTTGCTGCTTCATTTTTGATGGAGTAAAGCGAGGTGCTTATTTTCTTTAAGGGCTCGCATAGGCATGTGCAGAACCTTGGGAGTGGAATTCTCTTTTCAGTTCCTTGTTCTGGTCCCTTAGCAGTGGATTTCTGTAGATAATCCATCTGCCTCTTTGAGTTTGGGCCAGTTCTGTTTGGGCTGCTATTCCTTCTGTGCTGTCAATTGTTCACTTCAATTAACAGTTCTGAATGTTTTTGCATATGCATATCTTGCTTGCAGTCAAATTCATCACAGGTAGCCTTCAGAGTGCGTAAACAGCATGCACTTGCCAGAGTAAAGTTGGTGGGGCATGAAAGAGTAAAAATGTATTGCAAAAAAAATCAGTTTTGATGCAATAAGTTGAAATGATGTATATGTGCATATGCAATATGGGAATACACAATGCTTGCTCATGTAAGTGCGATGAATAAGCAGGTTTGTGAAAATCATGGCATATTTTGGAATGGGCACCAGAATTTGCAGAACCGCTTTGAAATATGATGGAACTGCCATATTGGAACTGAATTCCTTAAACACACACACACACACACACACACACACACACACACACACACACACA
>JAJKFI010000038.1:7208052-7231354 GCA_029204185.1 Lerista edwardsae
TTCTCTTCTCTTCTCTTCTCTTCTCTTCTCTTCTCTTCTCTTCTCTTCTCTTCTCTCTCTCTCTCTCTCTCTCACACACACACACACACACACAGAGAGAGAGAGAGAGAGAGAGAGAGAGAGAGAGAGAGATGCACACGGACACGTGTCTATGCAGCTTTCTCTGTCAATGATCTTCATTCTTTTCTGTGCCACAACCCCAATAAATAAATAAATAAATAAATAAAATTTGAGACTGAGACTGTCAGTCCTGCCCCCTCCCAGGACCATATCCGCCCACTCTCAGCACTGTGCACTGTAACTAAATATTCTTATTAGAAAGAACAGAAAAAAGTTATCATTAAGCCTGGCACTGAACCTGAGCAGGACTTGGACACAATCTTCTGATACCCGAAGGGGCACATCAGATGCCGCCGCCTAGGCAATGCTCTAGTCCAGTGATTTTTCATTCCCATAAGTTGTGCAGCCCCAAAACTGAGGTTTTGCAACCCCATTGGGGTCCTGACCCCAAGGTTGAAGAACACTGCTCTAAGTGAAATGTTAATTTTAAATGTTGTTACCACTGCAGCACCCCCACAAACTTCTGGGGAACTGCTTTGGGTTTTTTTTTAAATAACCTCTTAGGTCACTGATGACATATTTATTATTAATGATTATATTTACATAACGCCTTTCAGTAAAAGCAGTTCACCAACCAGTTTACATAGCAAAATAGTTACCTGTCCCAAAAAGGTAGGTGTAGAAGAAATACTGAACCATCAAACAACCACTAGAAAATATACTCTGCTGGAATCAAGAGGGATAGTTGCTTTCCCCTTGCTAAATATAAGAGGAGCACGGTTTTCAAAAGTGCCTCTCTGTCACTGATGCTGAACTTGAAGTGATCACATATCTGATGTTGACCACAGACAAGAAACTCCTTCCACCTGCCCTTTTACTTTACAGGTAGATTGCTCCATCCAATTGATCATTCTCATTGTTAAGCAAACTCCCGATACCCTTTGCATAATATCTGGGTCTCTTTTTTAAACTGTTTCCTTTTAAAACTGACATAGTAATCTGCCGGAAAAGTCCAATCCCCAAAGAAAACCTGAGGGCCCTTCCAGATGGGGTATTTAGTATGGAAGAACAAGCAGCATTTGTTCACGCTGTTTTTTGCAGGTTGTTCACATGACATTGACATCCATCCATCATCTTTCTGTTGTTCAGCCTTACTTTCCCCATTCCCCTGTCATCACATTTGCTAACAGGGAAAATCCATTACTAAATTTTGGAGTGGTACAGCTGCGCACTAACCACAGAATGCAGATGCGTAAAAATGCTAGTGAAGCACTTTTTCAGAGTTTGTGATAGATGGGGCTATGATGTACTTATTGAATGTCGTGGTTGAGAAATCCCACTGGCTGCACCTCCATACCTACACCTTTACCAGGGACAGTTGCGGACCCAGCTAATGGGTCACCCAGGGACAGAGAACGAGGAGCATCGCCCCCTCCGCTGGTCCCCCGCCCCATGCACCACTCAGCCACCCCCCATGCCATGGCAGGCTCCAACTCGGAGCCGTACAGGGGCAAGGGAGGCGGGCAGGCCAAACACCGCTCGCCCCTCCAAGAGGTGAGTTTCCTCATCACCGCCCTCCTGCTCCAGTAGCATTGCGCCCAGGGCATTTACCTTCTCCCTCAAAGTGGTAGGACCATAACTGACCGGTGACTCAAGTCAATAAACTTGACTCATGAGTCAGTGACCCTGCAACTCGACTCACGAGTCATAGTGCATGCTCTTCGCAACTTGACGTGAGCGAAATTTCAAGTCTTTCAACTCACAAATCAGTCATTTTGAGAAGTGAGTCAAGTCGAGAGTCAATGGCTTAAGCCTTCCTCCTCCCCTCAACCCCCCCAGCCCCCACCTCCTGGAACCAACCTACCCTCCCACCGTGTCTGCTGCTGCAGTCCTTCTGAATGCCAGCTTCTGAATCCCCACAAGTTCTTTCATCACAACATGGAAGTGGTATAAGAAAAAACTGTAAGCAAGAATACACCCACAAATTGAGGATCAAGCTACGGACTTGACTCATTTTGAGTTCACACTCTTTTTTTGAGTCACTGACCCTGAGTCACGAGTTGAGTCTGGGTCAGTGACTCTCACATCCTGTTGCCATTCCCTTGCACCTGGCATTCTGAAGTGGCCTACTATTAATGTAAGGAGGTTGCCCAACCCATCATGGCCTATAGCCCACGATGGACTTTTCCTCCAGAAATCTGTCCAGTCCCCTTTTAAAGGCATCTAGGCCAGATGTTATCACCACCTCCTGTAGCAAGGAGTTCCATAGCTTAATTACCCACTGGGTAAAAAAGTTTTTCCTTTTATCTGTTTTAACTCTCCCAACACTCAATTTCAGTGGATGCCCCCCTGGTTCTGGTATTGTGAGAGAGTGAATTTTGCTGTCATTCACTCTTCATTTTGTTTTAAAAGTGAGCACTTCTGTGCAATCCTATGCATGAGCACTTCATGTGCAATCCTATGCAGTAAGTTCCACTGTGTTTTGTGATGCTTATTCCCAGGTAAGTGCATACCTACCTGAATACGATAGTACTGTAAGAGTCTCCCCTGATCAAAGGTCCTCTCCTACAAGAATAAGTAGCATAGGTAAAAATAATAACCATCTCCAGTGACTTCTCAGGGGAAAAAAAATCTATCTAAAAACTACGGGACTGCTAAAAAGATAATCTGAAGATCTCAGATTAGATCGCTCCTAAATATCCCTTAACTTTTTAAATCCTTTACAGTTCCTCCCCTTGTTGTTGTTGTTGTTTTTTTTAAAAAAGGGTATTTCAGAACATATCTGGAGCAAAGTAAACCCTCTTTTTTAGTATAAATATTTAATTAAGCATAAGTAGCATTATGCTAACTAGTTTAATTAAACAAAATAAAACGGCTCTTAAGCAATAACTGAGGGTGCAATCCTAACCAACTTTCCAGTACTGACTTAGCTGTGCCAGTGGGGCATGTGCTGCATCCTGCAGTTGGGAGGCACTCACCAAAGCCTCCTCAAGGTAAGGGAATGTTTGTTCCCTTACTTGCATTGCCCTTAGCTGCATTGCCCTTACCCTGGTGCTGGAAAGTTGGTTAGGATTGTGTGCATATCAATGCAGATATGCAGACTAACCCCCATATGCTTCTTTTTTAGTTTCAGATGTCTTTAATTATAAAGCTGACAGTATATGAATTCAGTTTAGGGCCAATGTTTTGGATATCTCAGATATTTGAAAGTCGCATTTAACTTCTTTTGATAACTTGCCCCCTAGCTCGTGATCTGATTTACTATACCTAGTCTAGCAAACATGAACAACTTTCTAACATGTTCTAGCAAACATGAACTAGATGATACACAAATATAAGTCACCGATTCACATAAAATGGTACTGTTTTCCTTTGAACTATTTTGGACTTTTAATACAGTCATCGTTTCAAGCTATGCATAACAATCTTATACTAGTTCATTGCTTTCCTAATGAGCATACGGAACTCATCTATAGAGACACAGATATTGTATGTGCAAAATATTTAGTGGTAAACATGCATAACTCCATGTCTGGTAGATTGCGTTACATTGAGCTTTCCTTCTTTCCACCTTCCCCAACAAACTGCAGTAGTCAGCTCTTTTACTTCTGTGGATTGCTCCAATGAACTTCAGTTCTGCACCAACATCCCTATGCAGTCAGCACCGCACTGCAGAGAAATAATCCAATTTTCCTTGATTATTAATAATTACTCCTTGCTGCTATTTTTTGAGTCGATTGATTAAAATAAACTGTGATCTGCCAGGATACTCTACACCTCATAACCTAACACCTTCCTTCCTTCTCCATTACTTCTATCTGCTTTGATTTTCAAGGGGAGGGGAGACCCCACAATCCAGGGGGAGGGAAAATGGATAGGTGAGAAGATAAGTCATTATTTTGAAGGACATAAACTATATATAGAATCCAAATGGGTGCAGAATTTCCTTGATCGCTGAGTAACTACAATCTGTTCCGCTGATCAGGGTTGTGGGAATCAGGCAATGATGATCGGTGTTCCAAACAGACTTTGAACCCTGGTGCCTTCTGTAAGAAGAGCCCTCCTGGAACAGGGCAAGAGCTCTTGCAGTCCAGTTTTCTGTATCTCATGGTAGCCCCCCAGATGTCCCTGGGCAGGGCTGACCCTAGGAGCAGCAGGGCCTGATGCAGGGCATTCCCATAGGGGTATGGGCCCACTTACTCACCATATAGCCACAGTGCTTGTGGTCAGTAGTGGGATCTAAATGATTTAGGAACAGGAACTCACTTTTGATTGGCACTTGTCGGGAACCCGGAACCAGCCACGGAGCCTGTTAGGATCCGGAATGCCCGTTCTGGTCCGTTCCCCCTGAATGACATCACTGCCTTTGCCCCCCTAGGAATCCGGAGTTGCTCCCTTTAACCCTCTGAGTGCCGGCCAACCAAGAAGAAAAGCTCTTTGCAGAGGAATTGGGAGGGGGGAGGAGGGAGAGTGAAGTGGGCGGAGTCAGCCGTAATTTTAACTAGTGGAACTGAGTTCCCCCGCATTCCCCCTCAATCCCACCACTGCTTGTGGTGCTGTGCATGAAATGTGGCACTTGTAAATAGTTGGCACTGATGTGACGATGTCATTGTCAACTGCTTCCTGGAGACCCATTTCGGGCTGTTCGGAGGCAGGGCCAGGTGGGACAGCCCAATGAGCAGCTGTTCCACTCACCTCACTGGATTACAGCCCATGAAGATCCTGGCTACAACAGCAAGTGATCTGTTCAACCCTCCTCCCACAAGCTCCTAGCTCAATGCGACAACATAGGTCACATTGGCTTAAGGCCAGCCCTGCCTCTGGGAGCACATAAGACAACAAGATCTGTATCCAGTTGCCACTCCCTTGCATCTGCCATCCCAGAGGCTGCACACAGTCTTCAGACATCAACAATCAAATGAGGATACCAGGATGGACTACGTCTGATCTAGAGTTGAGCAAATGTGGCAGTTTTGAATGTTGGCTTCTTACTTATTTAGAAAAGCATTTTATATCCTCCTGTTCAACAACTCGCTACTATTCGTAATTTAAAACCCAGGAATGAAAATGACCGCAGAACAAACTGAAAAGCAGAACAGTTTAAAAGCAAATAGGGTCAGTGGATAAGAAGTTCAAAGAACAAGGAAGAAGTCCCTTCCGTTTCAGTAGAATTTGCATTTCCTGAATAGTTTGTTGGAGTTTCTTCCACAAATCAGATTTATTGTATCATCCTGTACTATCCTGTACTACTATCCTGTACTACGAGCCAACCAGAAAAACAATCCTTTCTTTCCAATCTTTGGAGAGTTTGCTGAAATATTTAGGAAAATTTCCAATTTGCTTTGAATATTTACACAGAGAGATCGCCTGCTTAGATTGCTGCTCAGATTGCCCAGGAATCCTGCCCCCTACCCTGTGGCTCTGCAGGGGCAGAGAACTTCAATGTGTTTTCAGATGTTACAGAAACATAAATAGCAATGCAAAATTTTGAATGCAAATAAAAGAAAATTAGCATTAGCAGAACTAAACGCATTCATGGGATTAGTGCTGGGTTAGGAGCATCAGCTGCTCTCAAACCTGCCTTGTAATAATCCCTTTTATAGTTGACCCATTTTGGCCCACTTCAGACATTGCAAGGGGCAGTCTACCATTTGTACTGCATAACCTTGAGGCTCGCAGCCCAGTCTTGTCCTCCCCACCCATTCAGCAGGGGACGATCGGAAGCTTCAGCAGTGAGATTTAAACCCTCTTACCCTTGCATAAGCCTCCCGCTCTGCAATGGGTCTCCTCAGATGATTTCACTAGCACAAGCCTGACAGAAAGGAGGTGGGGATGCAGCAGCCAGAGCGGATAGAATCCGGCATGCACTTGGCTGCCCCCTCCCTTTTATGTCCCTAAATGCCCTTGTTCTGCCCTTCCCTGTCCCCTCCCCATCTCCCCTGCCTCAGGGTGCAGTCCTAATCTGGAGTTAACCAACCCATAAAGCGCATTTAGACCACGCTTGGAGTTCGGGAGGCCGGCACACAGACAAGAGTGGTCCAAATGTCCAAACGCACCTTATGATGCATTTGCGGCATCACGCCTGGGCCGGCACAAGGGACTTGCGCTAGCCTAACTCCAGGTTAGGATTGCGCCCTCTGTGGGTTCTTTTAGGTCCATTGATGCAGGCAAGAAGGCTGTGGTCTTCCCACCAGGGCTCCAGCAGCTCTTGGTGCACTGCTGGTGTGCACTTCGTGGCCATTTTACAGCACTCGCCACCAGCGATGCCCAGGCCCAATAGTTTTGTGTCCTTAGTTATTGCAGTGTAAAACTTGATGTGACCTTAATGGGCATCTGAAAGCTTCAGCTGGAGCAGAACACAGTGGCCCAACATGTGATGTTCCAATGTCCCCACTGGCTCCCTATTATCTTCCATTAGAATTAGAGGTGCTAGGTTCTATGTCCTTAAATGGCATCAGCCTATGCGTAGAGATCACCTTTTCTCACTGGATTCCTCCGTAGACTTAAAGAGCACTCTCTTGATTTTAATATCTATCAGGTCTCTTGACTATCTGTGTTCGGACAGCTGTGGAATTCCCTTCCTTTACATCAGTGTTACACACTTTTTAGCATCGGGAACCACTTTTTAAAATGACACTGTTGGGACTCACCTAGCTTTACTGAAGGGGCTAAAAAAAGGTTCCTCTTCACCAGCTCTTCACCAGCTCAAGTCTCTAGTTTAATCATTTTTACTATGGTGGGAGGGGGGCACCTTCTGGAGTGTTGGTTGAGCTCCACGTTCATTGGATCAGGACCATTCTGACAGCGCTTTTTCTTTCCCTTTTGCCTGGCCTTCAATAAGAGCCAGGGCACATCCACTGACTCATGTGTAGAACGCATGGGTGGATCAGTTTTGTTTTCCATAGGGCTCAATACATTTTCCTTGTCAACTTTGAGCATGGGGGGGGAATTCTTTCTCAAGAGTTTGTTGGGGTCTGTGTTCATTGCATCGGGACCATTCTGGTGGCATTGCATTCCCCTCAGCCTGCCCTTTGAAGTGGACCAAAACATGTTTGCCTCCTCATGAGTAAACACACAAGTGCTGCTCCATTTCCATTTCCATAGGGCTCAATAATTCTCCTTGTCAGCTATCAGCCTGTCAGTTTCACGACCCTTCAAAAATCAGGTCACGACCCACTGGTGAGTCCCAGCCCACAGTTCGGGAGCCGCTGCTCCTGTGACTCAAAGCTTTCTGCAAGTGCCGGACGGTTTTAATTTGGGATGTCTCTTAATGGCTATGGTTAATTTTGAGATCATACATCACTGAGCTTATAGGTATTTTATGTTCGAGGTTGAGTTTTATTAAATGTTTAGCTTAATGTTGACAACCCCCCCCCAAGTTGTACTAGAAATCTATTTAAGTAATTGCTTTTCATCTTCTCAGGAACAATCAATGCAAGTATTTATATTAATGCATGCACATGCTCTCCCCCTCCTCTCTCACCCATCTTCTTTCTGAAGGATTTTTTTTTTGAGGCAAGAGACACACTAAATCAACACGCTGAGGGCCTGATCCTAAGGAGCCCAGTGTTGTTTATTTGGAGTGTTTATAGCAGAGTTGGGGGCTTGTGGACCCATTCAGCGCTTGCCTAGCGCGATCGGAGCGGAGAAACGAAGAGATCGCTACATTTCAATAACAAAGTCTTTTATTGGTTACAGTAGCGATAGTCAGAAAGCGAGAAGTTCTATTTGCCGGTCAGCGAAAGCCGGCGAAGGCTTGCCGCGTACAAGCGGCTTTTCAACGCATGTTGTTACATTCTCAGTCTCAGTGCGCACACATGGTACAGACAGAAGAACAAAGGGTGCAGTCAGACTATATCTGGTAGGTGGGTACCTGGAGACCCTTGTGCCCCATGTTAACCAATGGGGTGCCCTTTGAACATCATGATCTCATGAGAAAGTGGATGTTTGCTAGCCAGCGCTTCCCGTGAGAAACATTGCCTGCTTATGTTACACTAACTAAAGGGAGTCCAGCTACTGTGTAGCAGATTGCACTAACAAGCTGGGAAGCTGACTACCTCAAGGACACGCAGGTGCTCTATCTGATCTGAAGACGGAGAGACGGAATGCCAGTTTCAACCAGTTCTGGAGTGTGTGGTGTGAAACTGCAACACCCAGCGTGGGCAATACCCTTGTGACGCCTGCGTCCCTGTCTCAAATGGCACCATAAAGCACCTCCTCCAGCCGCCAGCGTGGCGCCATGGCAACACCAGCTGCATGGGCCCTGGAGGGAACACCAGTTGCCAGCGAGCGGGTTTGCAGCTCGCCGGCGATGCAGCCTTTCAGGTGGGGCAGGAGGGAGTACTGGGGCGGAAGAGTGGGGTGGAGCAGGGGCAGGACTGGTGGCAACTCTTCCTACCAGTTCCTGACCTCCGAGTAAGGCCGCACAGCTGCGTAGCCAGGACAGGAGCAAGTAGCTCCATCACCCGGCCTGCACCCTTACCGCAGGGAAAGGGGACGAAGGGCCCCTTCCTCGCAGAGGCTCCTGTGGCTGCCTGGCTGCCATGGGATGCAGCAGTAGCCACCTGGCTATCACTGTGCTCCCGGGCAATCAGGTAATATAGGGCTCTAAAAGTGCTATATCAAGCACGATGGCGTAAATATAGTATAATTGTTAGCTACCAAACGCACAGAGTGTAAAATTTACTGGTGTTCCGGGATTTGTGTTGGAGATAACATAGATACTGCTGTCCCTTTCACAATGCTCAGTAATCTTGCATTAGTGAGGATAAAATGTCCAGGTCAATGTTTGCAAGTCAATTTGAGGCCAATGGAAAACTAGCTTAAAATATCCAGTAGTGTTAAATGGAAAATCAACCATAATTACTGTGCTCTGCTTCAAAACAGCGTTTCAGGGTTGTTGTTGTTGTTGTAGTAGTAGTAGTAGTTTAGACTCCGTTCAGCAAAATGCTTATCATGATGGTGAACAATGAGTTCCATGTACACCTGTGTGTGTAGGAATGGTTTGTGTCCTGGAAGGAACTTGAAGGAGATGGAGCAAGTATCTGAATACTTAAAGTTGTGGTAGGAGATCTGTGATGAGATCTCTTATGGACTTTTAAAAAGCTAAATACTGCCTCTGGAAGCCTTATTCATAGGGGTGTGTTATAGATAATATAGATATTATTTAAAAAAAAAACCCGCATAGAAACACAAAACACTGTCTTGGGGGGCATTGAAGTATTTGAATAAAAACACAAAACACAGCATTTTTCAAGATATTTTTAAAATATATTACTTTTCCAGTTAGAAATAATACTTTGGCCGCATCTGCTGACACTATATCGCCTATATTATCTGCCTAGTACATTTTTAAAGCATTTAAAATTAATAAAAATGAGAACTTGGAATGAGAATGTAGAATAAAAACACATAACACCACAATTTGCTGTTAAGAAATTTTGGAAAAAAATATCACCCCAAAAACCCCACACCCCTACATGCAGATCAGAAGCATGGCATGGGGTAAGAGGTGGAATTTCTTTCCTCACTGTGTTGTTTGCTGAATCATGCCCTCTTCCCATCCTTTGCTCCCCGGCAACTCATCTGTATTATATGGGATCCAGACTGAGAAAAGGGTCAATTGAACTATCCGCTTACTGTCTCTTACTTGCATCATGGCCACCATCTAAGCTTGGACCACTGGCTGCACTTAGCTTTTCGAGCATCTGATTGAAGCAATCCCGTCGTCTTGTCTAGTTTGACTGTCCATATTAGTTGGAAGCAGAGATGGTTTCAGAGCTCAACCAGGTTGGCCACTGACCCATGCCCATCAGAGGGCCTACCTAGCCAGACCAATTTCTGAATCCTCAGTAGTGGTGGCAGTAGTAGATCCAGTGCACCAGCAGGGGGTGCTATGGAGGGCCAGTACAGAATTTTGCCTACATCCCCCAGCAACGTGGCTCTTGCACTGGAAGGAAGGCGGGTTTTGCCCTTATGGCAACCATGTCCCCAAGCAGAAATTCATTCTTTGCTACATGAGCAAATATTTGTGCTTAGCCTTCATGTAGCATTTTGTTCAGAGCACTTTGTATGTATTATCTTGTTTTGATCCTTGTTTTCCACCCAGTGGCAGCTCTGGCTTTTGGGGGACCCACAGGCAAAATCCCTGCAGGGACTACCAATGGCATACTCACACCATGCATTGGACATGTGTCAGATGATCCCTGCCGTGCCCAGGAAACAGACAGCAGACGATTACCGGTCTCCCTTCACGCCATCACCTGCAGCTACAGCAGCAGCTGTGAAAGAACTCTTGCCTGTTCTGTTCTTGGTTTCTGCTTAGGTTTTCCATCTGGGCACCATTTATGCTCACAGTAAGTGGTGTACTCTTGAATTCTTAAGATGCATATGGTACACTGTCTAGTCTTAAGGTAATTTAGATGTAATGCCGTTTGATTTATGTGTGTGTGCTTCTTTCTTACCCACTTGAAATTGGGGCTGGAAGAAGTTTCCAAATCATTTGTATATAATACATATATCAAGATGGAAAGCTAGAGTGCTGAAGCAACACACTGCAGATGAGGTCAGCCTAATGCTGAGCTCAAATGCAAACTCTGCTGAAGAAGATGAGGCTGGAGCGTTATAGCAGAAGGCATAGGAAGCTGGGGTCAGAAGAGTCTGGTGAGATGTGTAATGGACACATGGAGATAGGAATAAGGCAAAGATGATAGAAGAAAAATAAGATTGATCTGTAGGGCCCCTTCCATTTGTACGAGGCCACAATACCTATATATGCACTATTGTATCCAGCTCCTATCCAAATTGTTGGCATGATTTAAATTCTAACCTTTTGCCCCAAACCCTGCTGTCTCTTAGTTTCCAGGGAAATGGGCTTAGGGATGGATCTTTTCAAGTAATTCTTTTATTGCCCAGGTTACATGCACTTGTTAGCTCTTGGCAGGGAATTCACATGTCTTCCTTCCAGCTAGCATGACCCGTGTGTGTGTGTGTGTGTGTGTGTGTGTGTGTGTGTGTGTGTGTGTGTGTGTGTGTTTAATGTACACCTACCTACCTATCTGCATACAGACATACACAGGAAATGGATATCACCTTCAGAACTAGTCTGGGGTGTAATTTGCAGCAGCCTGTGGAAGCTTGGACAGTTGTAGTTTTATGCAGCCAGAATGACTGCTGCACTATGAAGGGGGAACACCTGGAGAAATGGAGGGTTCTGTGAGTTCTCTCATAGAATAATACCTGTAAAAAACCCAATTAGGAAAAAAGTGGGTTTATGGTTAGCCTGCCGGTATAAACTGCCTTGAGTCTGTGAGAAAGGCAGTATATAAATGCAATTGGTCCTTGTTGGTTTGGCACCCACCGATTTGACTCACTGCAGGTGTGAACTCTGGGTTTGAACAGGCTTGGGATGCCTCCCAGAGGTGTCAGAAAGGACCTTCCAGTTTTCAGGCCTTCAGATGCTGGGCAGGTGGCCTCACCACACCTCAGAACGCCTCTCAGCCACGACCAGAAGGTGCTTCGGGCCATGTCTGGGAGGTCCTTTGAGGGCTTTCTGCAGGAAATCAGTATCTGCAGGAGGTCCTGGAACGGACCCTCCGCAGGCACCAAGGGCCACTGTAAAGTAATAAATACAGAAATAACATATGCATATACAGGTTGAGCCTAATTATGCACAGATTTTTCACCTGCAGATTTGATTCAACGTAAGTCCCCCGGACCCATGTTGAGCCAAATTAAGCTCAATCTTAAGCCTCTGAATGCAACCAGAGCTGTACTCTGGTTGCCTCCAGAGGCTTCTTTGAGGCCCGCCAAGGTCACCACTTGGTTTCCAGGGGGAAACTGGAAGTTCTTAAAGCCCCTCCAGGGCTTTCCTGGGCCTCACAATGACTTACAAGGCATTAAAAATATCACTACACCGCCGTCCAGACAGCAGTGGAGCACAGCTCCGCTGGTGTCTGGACATGGGGGAAATCTACAGATTTTACTACTTTCTGGTCCATGCCCTAGTGACTTCAAGATTGGATTACTGTAACGCGCTCTACGTGGGGCTGCCCTTGAAGATGATCTGGAAGTTGCAATTAGTGCAGAATGCGGCTGCCAGGGTGGTTATGGGAGCCAGGCGGTTTGACTCTGCCAGACCACTGCTTCAATGGCTGCACTGGCTGCCCACTCGTTTCTGGGCTCAATTCAAGGTGCTGGTTTTGACCTTTAAAGCCCTTCACGGTTCAGGTCCAGATTACTTAAGGGACCGCCTTCACCCTTACATTCCAGCCCACCCTTTAGGTCATTTTAGGGGTCTTTCCTGCATGTGCTGCCTTTCTCCCAAGATTGGCAGCACAGGGGCGAACCTTCTCAGTAGTGGCACAGCAATTATGGAACTCCCTACCAGAGGATCTAAGATCTTCCTCCTCCCTCATGGCATTCCGGCGTGAGCTCCAGACTTTTCTGTTTCGTCTAGCGTTTTAATGTAGATATGTCTGTCCCTTGTAACTCTGCAGCAAAACCTGCATTGTAAATAGTTTTGCCCCCGCTCCAATCAATTTCTTTTTACCCTGTTTTTATTTGTTTTTATTGCTTATTTTATTGCTTTATTATTTTTATGTACTATACTTTTTGTTTTTCTCCTCTCCAATAATTGTAAGCTGCCTTGGCAGAAGAAAGGCGGGATATAAATCTCTTAAATAAATAAATAAATAAATAATTTTTTAAAAAATACACAGCGTTCCAGGAACAGAACCCTCGCAGATAAAAAGGCTCCCCCTGTAACATTAAGCATCAGTAAGATCTCCTTTCTAGCTGCACTCCTGCCACATTGCTGGAAAACAGTGTCTCCACTGCCCCATGCCTCAGCTGCTGTTTCTGTTGGTGTGCCACATGGAACGTTGTGGCACACATGACTGCTCAGATGACTATTAGCTTAATTGGGTACTGTTGCATAATTGGGGACCAGCACACTCTTCCAGTTGTATTCCATGCCTGATCCACTTTGAGAACTTTTTACATCCGTATTTCACCACTCCAAAACGTTCCACTGTGAACAGTACTATTCCAAAGTCAGTGTCAGGAATTCAATAATGTTCTAGGTCTTAACATCTGCTTACTTCCTGAGCAGAGCCTATAGACACCATTTCACCTAGGGCTGAGTGCTGCCTCCAACCAGGCCATCCCATGTTGCAGCAACACCTGCCACCTGCAGTTGTTGCTGCTGCTAGAAGAGGAGGAATAGTCAACATTTAGGTCCCTTTTTGGCAGAGATCTAGATACCGTACATGATCTCCATGCTTCTATCTGAGTTCATTTTTTCTTTTTGATTCAGGCTGCAATCCTAACCAACTTTCCTGCACCGGGGTTAGGGCAATGCAACCCTGAGGTAAGGGAATTCCCTTTCCTCTATGACTGTCCCCCAATAGCAGGATGCAACACATGCCCCATTGGCATAGCTATGTTGGTGCTGGAAAATTGGTTAGGATTGCGCCCTCATTCAAAGTCTCTGGTGTCTTTCTGAGTTTACAGTGTCTCTTTCATTCCCCCAAATTGTTGCTGTTTATTCATTTTTAGCTGATGACTGCCTTGAGGACAGGGCTATGAACATGTGAAAAAATGGCAGCTGCAAGCTGCTGTAAGCCTATGGGATAGAGTGGGATTTAAATCAAATAAATAAATAGTGTGGTGTTACAATCAGATTCCTATCATATTTTTATAACACTTTTCCTACAGAGGTGCCCTTGGGCAGCCCAATCCTAACTAAATTCCCATGCAGCAATGCGGTGGCCTGGTCTTGGGCTATGCTGCATCCATGGGGGAATTTTGGCTGCTGAAGGTCTCCTCAGGAAAAGAGGACATTTGTCCCTTACCATTAATAGATTGAACATGTGGGGAAGAGGAAGACAGATTCTGAACGTGCCTGTGCCTTAAGATGTTCGTGGTATAGATACTTTTATACTGTCAATTTTAGGGCTCAAGAAGGCGAGCTTAAGGTACAGATCACATCAGGGTCTGTTAGAGTTGGGATCTATGCGGTATCTGAGGTTGATGGCTGGGGGTTTATAGATTCTCTGTCTTCACACATCATATTGATCTAGCACTGTTCAGTGTATTACTCTGAGCATTTCATTTATATAATGTGACAATTTCCTATGGCTTTGTTTATTTTTAACCCTTAGGTTGTCAGCAGTTTCCTAGCTTGGTCGCTCAGGAAGAGACTGACAATGCAATCCTATGCATGTCTACTCAGAAGCAAGTTCCATTGTATTCAATGGGGCTGACTCCCAGGATGGTGTGCATGGGATTGCGGCCTCAGGGCCCAATCTAGAGCCCTCCAGGAGAAGCAGTATGAGCATACTGCTCTCGCTGGTATCACTTTACAGTGCCTCAATGCTGGTGGCAAGCTATTACCTCTGGCACTGGGGTGATGCTGGGGTGACGCCGGATGCGCGCATCCTGGAGGGAACTCTGCAAGCTGGCGAACATGGAGTTCACCGCTTGCCAGCCATGTGGCCTTTCCGGGTGGGCAAGAGGGCGTTCCGGGTGAGGAGAGAGTGGAGCGGCAAGTAGGACTGGCAGCAACACTCACCGCCAGACCCTGACCTCTGTGTAGGGTGGCACAGCTTTACACTGAGACCTATTTAGTGTAACCCATCACCTGCCCTGTGCCCTTACTACTGGTGTCTTTTGGAGCTCACAGTGTCTCGCCCCTTCCCCCACCGAGTCTCCCACAGCTGCCTGGCTGCCGCAGGATGCAGCAATAGCTGCCAGGCTATCGCTGTGTTCCTGGGCGGTCGGACAGCATAGGATTGGGCTATTAGTCCTCAGAACCAACCAACCAAGTTCCTCTGCTTTTAGGGAACATGGCAGTCTGTTAGACTAATAGCACTGCAAGGGGTCTTTTTTTTTTTTTTTTTGCAACAGATGGAGATTTCGAAGGGTCAGGAGCCAATTCTATTACTGCAGTGATGTTGAATTTTGTGGAAACAGACTTGCCAGTCGCATTTTTGCTGCATGGCTGCTTGCTCCTAGGGGCAGCTCTCGCCACTTGAAAGTGCTATCAGGGTTCTGTAATGAGGATTCCTGGCATGGACAGTCCTGGACAGTCAGACCCACCAAAGGAAGGTGCTGAGTCCCGAACCTCTATTTGTTGTCCCTTGAACTTCTGCAATATACGGGCAGTGGATTTTTGGTGGCAATCGCCTCAATTGTCCTTGCCTCTGTCCAAGGGATAATCTGTCTGGCCTTTCTTCAAGGCAGATGCTCACAGATAGCTTCATTCATATGTTTTATGAGTCAGTTATTGTGTGCAACTGATGCTATATTTATAGAAATTGGATTTAGAAAAGAAGGATGAAGGTAGGATGCAGACCTCAGTGGTTTCTGATATCAGGCCACGTTTCAGGAGTCTAAAACTTCTATATTCCTGTCTCTACATTATGCACCTGGGACCATAGTCTAAAGATAGCAATCAAATAGCACTCCCCTTTGATGCACCCTAATTACACTATCCCCCGGTCTGTCCTTGGGTAAGCATCAGTAGCTCCCTCGTGACTTCAAGGTTGCAGTTATTTAACAGGCTTCTCCTCCCACAAATTCAAGTGACGTTTATTTTTCCCAGTTTTCAGAAAGAGAGAGGCCTGATCCCTTACGGGGACTCAGGAAATTTGGAAAAGAGGGCAGCATTTATTGGATGAGGATATTGGAAAGGAGAGGGTGAAAAAGCAGCTTCCACGTTCTGAGCTGTCTGGCAAAATCACAATCCTCGATAGTTCTACATGGGGCAGGCAATAAAGATATTCTTCCTAGCAGTGTCCCCACTGATGTTTTGCCCTGCTTACTCACAGGAAGCATTCCAGTTCAGGCCTTGTTTTGTTTAGCTTTGCAGGGTTTTCCAGGCATTGTGACGGGCATCATGTTGGCTGCCTGCATTTATATCTTTTTGTGTGTGGGTGTTTTAGGGCATAGTCCTAACCTGGAGTTAGGCTGGCACAAGTCCCTTGTGCCTCATCCTAATCCAATAAATATCCTCATCCAATAAATGTCCAAGTAAGGCCAAGTCCCTTGTGCTAGCCCAGGAGTGTCACAAACACGCCATAAAGTGCATTTGCACCACTCTAAGAGTCAGGGAGGCCGACACACAGACATGCCCCATCAGTGATGTCATGCACCCACTACGCACCACTACGTGTGTACCTGTTCCTAGAAGTTGAGCTGGCCCCGCCCACTCAAAGCTGGCCCCATCGGCTGGTTGGCTCAGCAGCTGCGCATGCGTATTGCACACCCGCAGCCATTGCCTGCACTTTCTGTGAGGAGGCAGGCAGGCCGGCAGGCAGTGTGGTGGTGGTGGCATCATGACATCACTTCCGGCTTATGAAGTGGGTGGACCCCGACAAGTGCCAATCAAAAGTGAGTACCTGTTCCTAAATCATTTGGATGACACCACTGTGCCCCATCCTCCCTGACTCCAAGAGTGGTCCAAACATGCTTTATGGTGCATTTGCAACACTGCAAGTTAGGATTGTGCCCTTAGTTATCTTGCTGATTTTGTGACATGATCTTTCATAGTTGTAAGCCATGTTTGGTGTGATAAAATAACATTTTTTTATTAAGAGAGAGGGGAAGGAGGGGACTGAAGTTAGGCTCTCTCAGAGCTGCACTAGAGCCCACCAGCTTCATCCAGGCAAGAGGAAAGCTGCTGTTTATGCAAACAGCCCAAGCATCTGGTGCACAAGGCTAAGCACAGTACACTGATCTTGAACATTACACTTATTTCATTTAAAATTTTAATGTTAGAACCCAGTCAGGGCCGGCCTTAAGCCAATGTAACCAATGCCATCACATCGGGCCCCGTGCTTTGGGGGATCCTGCACCAGTGCAGTGAGGATATTGCTTGCTGCTGCAGTCAGTTCTTTTAGGATTGTAGGTCAGTGGGGCCAGCAGAGCAGCTTTACCTTGGACCCTCTCAGCTGCCCCAGCTTCTGAAGTGCCCAAAATGGCCCTCCTGGAAGCAGCTGGCAGTGACATCATCCTGTCACCACCAACTATTTCCAGATGCCATTCTTTGTGTGTGGCACCACAGGTGCTCTTCTTGGTGAGTAGGGGGTCCTGTGGGGAGTGTGGGGGGCCCACAGGAATGCCCTGCATTGGGCCCCACCACTCCTAGAGCCGGCCCTGAACCCAGTCCTAAGGCTCTCACTATGGGCGGTACACTTGTACCCACCCGGGCAAACGTCACACATGGCACTGTAAAGTGCCTCCAACACCTGCCGTAAACCATTATTGCCAGCACTGGGGCAGTTCCATGGCATTGCCAGCCATGCATGCCTTGGAGGGAGCACCAGTCACTGGCAAGCGGTGACTTTGCTACTTGCCAGCTATGCGGCCTTTGGGGTGGGGCAGGAGGGCATTCTGGGAGAGGGGGAAGCAGGGGCAGGGCCTGCGATGACTCTCGCTGCCAGTTCCTGATCTCCCGCACAGCCTTACTTGGCCTTACTAAATAGCCAGCGCAGAAGCAAGTAGACCCATCGCCTGCCCTGCACCCTTAGCGCAGGGAAAGGGGATGAGACTGGAGGCTCCCAGGCATTCAGCCAGTATAGGATTGGGCTGCTAACTTATTTAAAATTTAATTAAAAAATGTTTTAATTTATGTTTGGCTTTCTCATTAAATGCTTTCTCAGGGGGAGCTATAGGGTGGGACTAGGGGATGATGGTCTCCTCTTGATTGGTTAAACGGCACTGGCATTTGGTGCAATATGACCTAATTGCAGTCTCTGTGTCTTAAACCAGCTATTGATAGACTATGGGGATATTCAGGAGCCTGAATTTTTTTCATGGGTGGGTTATTGCTAGGAACCTGTTCCATCGTTTCCAACTCGTCACTTTGTCTCCCCAGATTTACTTAACTCAAGTCTCTTTTGTCGTATTATCCTTCGAGGTCACTCACACGTAGTCAATAACCAGGCGCTTGCGGCGAAGTGCAACTAACCTCTCCCTGCTGCCGTCACCCAAAAGGAGCCGTGGCATTTCACCAAGCAAGAGCAGAATCAGTGGTGGGAGAGGGAAATCAGGAAACATTCAAAAAATCTCGACTGGGCTTCTGAGCCCAAAATAGCACGGAAAAATGAAGCAGAAACTACGCAGTGTTTACATTGCTGGTCCATAACCACAAATTGATTTCCAGTCCTTATATCATTGAATTATTGGATGTTGTAACCAGCTGGGCTCAATCCAACTTCAGGACTGCCCATTAGAGATCTGAAGATAAACTCTCCAGTTAGCTAAGTGCTGAGCAAAACCTTGCTATGGACGTCTGTGTCCTCTTGCTGGATTCTTGCAGAAAGCTCAAACCGCTTCCCTTTCTGCCCACAGCTGTCCCTCTTCATCGCCGGACCGTCTCCTCCTCTGCTTCTAATGGTGCTAATCCTGTTAGGTGCTTGCAGCGGGAACTGCCGTTGAGTTTGCTCACAGCGCCTGTGCCAGGTCGAGTGTCATTGCCAGCAGCGCTCTTGGCGGGATGAAGGTTGCATTAGTGAATAGTAATTGAAATGCAAAATAACATTTTGATCGAGCGAGCAGGCTGTTTATTTATCAGATCAATAGCCAAAATGCCCCATCTGGAGAAGTCAGTGTGATAATAAGTGATAGCATTCCAAGGGCAAGCGGAACACGCACACTAGAGAGGACATGCGATGCAAGGTGGGATGTGCGATGTGGTGGGTGTCTCCAGCATGATGCTCCCCCTTCTCCTTTCCTTGCAGGAGGCAGTCGGCTTCCTAATAGCTCTCACCAAGGGCAGCCTGTTCGTTTCCACATTTAGCAACAGGAAAGCAAACATCCCTTAAATAGCCCATCAAATCCAATTCTGGACGTGTGTGTAAAATCATATGAAGGAGATGTTTTCCCTTATGCATCCCCTGGAGAGGCAGGGCTCAGGTTTGGGGTGCCATTCAACAAGGATATTCGTCAAGGATTTTCTTTGCTTATTATAAAACTGTTTCTACCAGTAGAATGCTTTGTAAAAAATTTGATCATCGCAGTTGGTAACAGAGAATAACACACTCATCATACAGCAAACGTTCTGTGATTATAAATTTTTTTTTTTAAAAAAACTTTGTTTTTCATCATAGGTTTTAAGTGCCTGGACTATTTGAATTTTTGATTTTTTTTCTTTTAAATTTGTCCAACTATCCAACTGCCAGAAATGGAAAATCTATGCAATCCGTTTTGATGGCAATCCTGTGCACACTCACCTGGGAATAAGTCCCAGTGAACTCAACGGAGCTTACCTCTGAGTAGATGTACCCAGGATAGCACTGTGAGAGCGCAAGCACAACCCTGAGTTGGAAACGGCAGGCTGACACACCTGCTCCATATCCAGCCCAGGGTTGGGACTGACTGCAGCGCACCCCAGAGCCAAGGGAAAACTTTCCCCTTCCCCCAGGTAACCGCTGCATGTGTAGTGGCCTGAATGGAGCTGTGCCAGCAAAATCACCAGGGGTTTGCCCAAGTGCTAGATTTGTCTACATCCCCCTTCCTGGGCAGAGCTGCCCAGGGGCCCTTTCCAACCCCCCCCCCCCCGTGCCAGCTGAGCTTACCCAGCCTTAACTTTGAGCCACATCCGTGTGCTGGTCTTTTTTCTGTTGTTGTTGTTGATCAGTCACTAAGTCGTGTCCGACTCTTCACGACCCCATGGACCACAGCACGCCAGGCCTCCCTGTCCTCCACTGGCTTCCGGAGTTCGCCCAATTTCATGTTCATCGCTTCGGTGACACTGTCTAACCATCTCATCCTCTGCTGCCCCCTTCTCCTTTTGCCTTCAATCTTTCCCAGCATGAGGGTCTTTTCTAAAGAGTCCTTATGAGGTGGCCAAAGTATTTGAGCTTCAGCTTCAGTATTTGTCCTTCCAGGGAGTAATAAGGCTTGACTTCCTGGAGGATTGACCAATTGGATCTCCTTGCAGTCCAGGGGACTCTCAAGAGTCTTCTCCAACACCATAATTCGAAAGCATCTATTCTTCGGCGCTCTGCCTTTTTTATGGTCCAGCTCTCATAGCCATACATTGCTACTGGGAAAACCATAGCTTTGACTATGCGAACCTTTGTTGGCAGGGTGATGTTTTGGCTTTTTATTAAGTTGTCTAGGTTGTCTAGGTTTTTTCTGTTACATTGGTGCAAATGTGCTTGACAGCACATTTGCGACATGACTGAGCCAGCACAAGGGACTTGTGCCGGCCCAGAGCCCCATCTGGATTGTGCCCTGAGTCCTCCCAATCCAAGGTTTGGCCTTTGGCATGTCCTTTCCCCCTCACTATACAAACATGCCATGCTGTTTGGCTTTAATTTATGCTGGTGATATCCAGGCTCGTTCTGGTTATAGCCACTCTTAACCTGGTTGTCCAATTCTGTGCCACTAATTCACTTTAAGAAATCTCAATTCAGTAGTTATATCGTCAGCTCAAACTGAACACATCAATCACATTTCTTATTATGTTCCTCCTTAAGTCTTCTTCCATCTTCATTAACAACTCATCCAGTGGCCTTGGCATGCTGCGGGCTTCAGCTCTCTCATTCATATCTTTAACTCTGTCTGAAATATATTGCCAAAAAAAAAAATTCCATTCATAGCAAAACATTGATAATGTATTATTTTTAAATGTTAATTTTTTCATAATGCAATATACGTCTGTTCCATCTGTATTCTTTTAAGTCTTTATTAAAATAATTCAAAAGAAAAGTATCATTTCCTTTTCCCCCACTATTCATGTCTTGGGCCACAATCCAGGAAGCCACTTTAGGCACAGGAAGCAGCTTTTGTGGACCTTTCAAATGAAAACACTTTCATTTGTTTTCCTAATGACATCTCCCCTATGCCATATCACATGACAAACAGCTCTTGAAAGTCCCCCAAGTTTCAACCAAGCTTGTCTGGGTTGATGAACAGTGAAAATCTCACAGGACTGCCTGAGCAATCCACGTACCACTCTGAATCACCATCTTCCTGATCTTTTCCTCTCTTACATAAGAACGTAAGAAGAGCCCTGCTGGATCAGGCCAAAGGCCCATCTAGTCCAGCTTTCTGCATCTCGCAGTAGCCCACCAAGTACCTCTGGGAGCACACGAGACAACAAGATGCCTGCATCCTGTTGCCATTTCCTTGCACCAAGTGGACAGACAGTGATGCTATTGCCTCTAAGCTGTTGCCTGAAGCGACCGCTTTAGTTTGCCTCATGAATGGGCCGGCCGTGCTTGGGAGGAATTTCCTGGCTCTGTACCAGAGCTTGAGGAATACTATTAAAACTCTGCTTTTATATACATCTTCAGGCACTCTGTTTCTAGTTTTGAAAATGGAACATAAGAACATAAGAAGAGCCCTGCCGAATCAGGCCAGAGGCCCATCTAGTCCAGCTTCCTGTATCTCACAGCGGCCCACCAGGTACCCCAGGGAGGCACGAGACAACAAGACGCTTGCATCCTGCTGCCACTCCCTTGCACCCAGTACTCTGAAATAGCCTACTACCAGTGATGTCATTCAGGGGGAACGGACCAGAACGGGCGTTCCGGATCCTAACGGGCTCCATGGCTGGTTCCGGGTTCCCGACAAGTGCCAATCAAAAGTGAGTTCCTGTTCCTAAATGATTTGAATGACACCACTGCCTACTGCTAATGTAAGGAGGTTGCACCACCCATCATGGCCTATAGCCCACGATAGACCTTTCCTCCAGAAATCTGTCTAATCCCCTTTTAAAGGCACTTAGGCCAGATGCCATCACCACATCCTGTGGCAAGGAGTTCCACAGATTAATTACACTCCCTTGATTATTGCAATCTTTTCACTGACCCACCTTGACCCCCTTATCTCTGTTTAGAATGCTGTTGCCAGAATAATTTACTTAGCTCATCATTTTAATTACATCCATTTTACATCTCGCATAAACTTCTTGCCTGGAGCTTCAGGTTCTTCATTGCTTTGCTCTCACTTTCTTCTCTTCCCTTCTTTTCTGTGACATGATCATCTGTTCCCATAATTTTTCCTGTGCATCTCACCTCAGGCTGAAAATTGATCTGGCAGTGAGACAGAGCAATCAGAAAGCTGCTAGTTTTCAGCTGTATTGGTTGGCCCAAATTTATCATTTACACAAAATGGTGCAAGGAGAAACTTGGTGTGTCAAAAGAAGAAAACAGAGAGTCATAAATGCACCTGAAATGGAATATGGCGAAGGGGGAGCTCATTCTGTTTTAGAATGTCTGCTATTGTACCTCAGAAGCTTGAGCAGATTTAGGGCCCAATCCTAGCCAACTTTCCAGGGTTAATGCAGCCACAATGCAGCCCTGAGGTGAGGCAGCAAACATTCCTTTCCCTGGAGAAGGCCCCTGTGGCTGTGTTCTCACTGCAGGATGCAGCTGATGTCCTATCAGCACAGCTGCATCAGCGCTGGAAGGTTGGGTAGGATTGGGCACCCAGGCAGCTGTGACTAGGCCTGCTACTGCAGCAGCTCCATTGGCTATGGGTTCATTTTTTAGTCCAATTCACAGAGCTAGTTTTGACATTTAAAGCCTTAAACAGCTTGGAAACAGATACCTGAAGAACCATCTTACTCCACATGAATATAAAGGTAAAGGTAAAGGTTTCCCCACGACCGAATGGTCTAGTCGTGACCGACTGTAGGGGGCGGTGCTCATCTCCGTTTCTAAGCCTGTAGAGCCGGCGTTTTGTCCGAGGACAAGCTTCCGTGGTCATGTGGCCGGCATGACTCTACGCCGTAGCGCACGGAACACCGTCACCTTCCCACCTAAGTGGTCCTTATTTATCTACTTGCATTTAGGTGCTTTCAAACTGCTAGGTGAATATAGCACATGAATATGCCTGTGTGTTAATATCGTCTGTACCTGAGGCACATGCAGTTGGGATGTAGGAGAGGGCTTGTTCTGTGACCTGGAGTTGGCATCCTAGGGAAGCTCATTTTGCCTCTCCCTCTTGATGTTCTATTGCTGGGTCAAGATATTCCTATTTTGACATGCTTTCAACCTGCCTACTAGTTTTTGAATCTCTGCTATTTTAAGCCTATGCAAGGGTGTAATCAGGTGAGGGCGGTAGCAGAGCTCTGGGATTTCTCCTACAGCAGGACTGATGATGTCATCAACAGGACTGCTCCGGTGCTGATTTTGCAGTTTTTTCCAAAAGGACCTTGGCCAAAAATACTGTGACTATTGGTGTGTGTGTGTGTGTGTGTGTGTGTGTGTGTGTGTGTGTGTGTGTG